>CADEBD010000541.1:0-26911 GCA_902825455.1 Arctia plantaginis
AAACAACAGCCATTTTAAGAAAAATAACACGTACAGCCATGTTTTCACGTCAGTCACCCAAAATAATTCAATAAATACCGCATACGGTCAAAAACTGCAATGTCCGCGCGGGGCTTCCCCACCGGCCGCTATCATGTGTTAGTGCGCGTGGACTGTTTGCACGGAATACAAATATAGTAATTACTTTTGTGCGATATCTACGGGGAATAACCTTAACCTTTGGACAGCTGATTGTAGAAAACGTTTAATTTATCCAGCAGAAAATTCCCATGATTTTCAACGCAGAATGATGGTCTGAATACACTATTTCAGTATTCGTTACAATGTTACTTACATCCGGTATAGAATAACATCTCCCATTTTCATTATAAGCTTGAAACACATTATTAATCAAAAAGATAATGAACTATTAAAGTTTAAAGCCTTAGTGCAAAACAGATGATATTGTGTCGGCCTTTTTTTTTTTTTTTTTTTTTTACGTGTGGAAATTCCCTCGGACCGTCACCCCGCCGGGGCTCTCGTTCGGCGGGGCGGTGTGTCGGACTCGAACCGACTAAAACCACACGGTGTGCCCTCTTTGCGCTTTCAGTTTAGGAGGGGTCCAGGTAGTTATCGCCTTCTGGACCCCTCCCAGCGCCGGCCCGCTCCTGGTGCGGGCTCCGTCTCCAGGACCTCTCTTTTTAGGCGACGTCCGGCACACGCGGACGCCGCCCCCTCGCGGCTGGCCAAACTAATGCGGGTGGAGGGGAGAACCCATCCCGTCCACCCGCGGCCACACTCAGGGCGGCATGAGGCGCAGGTGAGCGCGCCTCCGCCGCCCGGTTCGCCGGTGGCGGATCAGGTCCGAGTGGAGGTCGTCCTCCCGGGCCTTCTCCGCCGCCTCCTTCTGCGAGATTACCTCCTCGCAGAAGGTTGCGACCGCGGTAAAATAACCGTCGCTACCGGCCATGGAGCGAATTACGGCCGGTAGCGAGAGATCTGCTCCGATGACTGCAGTGAGGGCCCGGCGCTGCGTCGCCCATGCGGGGCAAACCGCCAGCGTGTGCTGGGCCGAATCCTCACCGCAGTCGCAGTGGTGGCAGGCGGGACTCGATTCCCTCCTAGCGACCGAGTACAGGTACTTTCCGAAGCAACCGTGCCCGGAAAGCACCTGCGTCAGCCGGAAGGAAAGGGTCCCGTGCTGCCGCCCTGCCCACTCGGCGATGACCGGCTGGAGAGCGTATGGCTCTGACCGCCAATATCCTCTGGGGGCGAATATCCTCTGGGGGCGATATTGTGTCGGCCTGTGTCAATCTTTAACCACCCGTTTTCAAATGGACGAGGATAAAAATATTTATAACAACCGGTAGTATGTTGTATCTCTTATTTTCAGTTAAGAAACACTGTTTTCTTCGGAACGTAAGTTTAGGAATACGGAGGGAGCAAACTACACAGAACTACAGCACTGCTAAGAGAAGGAAAACACAAACCCTATAGTCTATACCAACCCGTCTAGCCAGCTTGGTATAGTTGGCCATAAAATTCTAAAGAGAAGGTTATGGACATAGGTCCAGTAGTGGAATATTTAATATTTAAGGAAAGTGTTGCGTGATGTGATGTAGTTTTTTTTAAAATTATGAAACAATAAGTTTTGTACGTTTAAAAAAATTAAAAAGCGTTAAATCGTACGAAATCTTCTTGTTTTGCCAAATTGTGTATTCTGTGTCCCAAACTTTTTAACAAAAAGAACTGTTTCTGCCCGGGATCGAACCGGGGGCCTTGTGCGTGTGAAGCACACGTGATAACCGCTACACTACGGAAACATGTCGACAGTTTTTAAAACTTGCTATTAGAGTTTTAAGTTACATTCACTCTTAATATTACAAAATCTATTAACTTGTTCTATTGTTAGACTGTAATATATTAAATAATTTGGTCCAATTACGTAAGTACCCCTAATGGCACAATGCATGTTAGTTATTAAAATTAATTCATTTGAAACACATTATATTTTGTTAATGTGTAATGACGGGTATGTTGTTCAAGCGGTTAGTGACCCTGACTGCTAAGGCGGAGGTCGTAGGATCGACTCCCACCCAGGACAAATATTGTGTGATGAGCACAGTCATTTGCTCTGTGTGTGGGTGTAATTTATCAATAATATGTATGTATTTAGAAATATATAAGTATGTTTACAAGCAGATTAGTTACCATAGTACAGGCTATGTCCAATTTGGGATCAGACAGCCGTGTGTGAGATGTGTGAAGTTATTATTAACTGTTTTTTTAGCGTAATAATACAACGATATAAATAGATGACACAATGGTTCAAATCCTGTTTCAAACGAGCTGATGATTCACCTATTGTAAGGATCTATTGCCGCTCAGGAACACCTGCTGCTTAAGAGTTATGGGTAACCGTTCTTGGAGGAGAGGGAAGAGGAGGGGAGGGGGTTTAGGACTCCGGTAACCTGACTCACTAGGTGAAAAGCAACGAAAAGTAACTTAACACCGGTTTTATGTCAGGCCGTGCTACCACTTCGGTCGAGCCGACACATTGGCGTCAAAGAATGACTATCACACACAATAGGAGTACTACTGAAGTCGAAGGCTACAACAATAAAATTTTCGAATATCTGCGACACAACGCCATCTAGTTTCCAACTAAGTAAAGATTGTATCATGAAAGCTAGATTGACTGATAGAATACATATTTACTTTTTTTTGTGAATACATACATATTATACATAGAAAACACCAAAACTACGAAACAAATAGTTGCACATCATACAAACATTTGGTCCGAGCCCGGAATCGAATCCGAGACCTTAGCACAACAGTCGCATACGCTACCACTGCACTGCCTGTTAGTTAATATGCATGCATGGATGGCTTAGTGGTTTATGGGGTCGCCACGCTGCTTACTACTACGCTGAGTGTTGTGGGTCCGATCCCCACATGGGACTACACTTTGTGTGATTCACAAATTGGGTCTGGGTTTTCTTCGTGTCCATTTCATGTATGTTTGTAAAGACCCGCGACACGGGAATTATAATTAGGAAAAGTGCCTGTTGTCTTTAAAAATAAATAAATAATAATAAACTGCGTGCGTCGACATGTACCATTTAATATATATATCATCACTTGTATCATATACTTCTCTTTAGTCTGTCAACTGTCCAATAATATTACGACATTCAAGACACATCGGTATTCTGACTCACAAAGGATTGTATTACGTACCATCAGCATTCAAATTTCATAAGCTAGACAGATCCCCGCCCACTAAATAGAAATCGAGGGTTAAATAATTCTTGTGATAATTAATATATTAGGAGGACAGAATGTGTTATAATATTCACGTATACCCTTAATTATTCTCAATAAAAGGTACATGTACTTCAGGTCACTTCACTATTTACCTCAACCGCTATCTCTCTTCATTTCGTGACAGACATTCCGTGTGGTGACGGATTAAGAATACAGAGTGTCACCACCCCTATTCATCCCGTGGGTGTCGTAAGAGCCGACTAAGAGAGCAAACTACTCAGAACAACAGCACTGCAGAAAGAAGGAAAACTTGACATAAACCCTATACCAACCCAGTCTGTCCAGCGTGTTTAGTAAGCCAAAACCTTTCTAAGGAGAGGACTATGTCCAGCAGTGGACTGTTAAAGCGATGTGTGTGATGTTGATGTGATGTGTGTGATGTGCTCTCTCTCTGGAATAGTATATCTAGTAGTAATAGAGACCCTATTACTACCTATACCTATTACCACTAGATATGTGTATGTATATACTAAACTAGTATAAATACTAGCTGTAAAATAACACTCTGAAATCACTATGAAATAACACTATTAAGGTAAAGCTTAAGAGGTCGCCACGCCGCTTCCTACAGCGCCGATTCAATTCAATTCAATTCAATTCAATTCAATTTATTTGCGATAATATGGGTTATACAAAAAGAAAAAAACAGGTGGAAAAGATACAGCTAGTTTCACCATATTAAGCCGAATGTCACAGCATGCAAAAATTAACAATAATTATTGATTATAACAAAATAATATCCAATACTGTCATTTTCTAAATAATAATACAGTTCTTAAGTTAAATAATACATAATAAACAAATAATAATAAATACAAACTATAATATGTCAAATTAATACGTCAAAATTTCTGTACTGATGTATGTCAAAGGAAGATGTAAGTAGTGCATTATTTACATCATTCTACATTCTACATATTATCTTCCATGTATTCTTTTACCGAATAATAAGTTTTACCAACTAGAATAGCATGTAACTTTTTCTTAAATAAAATTAAGTTCTTTTCATTTTTCAAATCTGATGGTATCTTATTATATTTAGATGGTCTAATGCATAATTTGTTAATATGACGTTGCCTTGTACGGTGTTCAAATAAATGTAAATTACACTTAATAAATATAGCTGTTTCGTATACATATAAACAAGGTAAAGTTAGAATATTTAGCTTTCTAAATAAAGGTTTACATGAATCTGTTTGCTTAAGACAGGAAATAGCTCTAATACACCGTTTTTGTGCTCTGAACACACAGTCCGCATTGGTGGAGTTACCCCACAGTATAACACCGTAGCGAAGAGTAGACGATACATATCCGTGGTACGATGTTGAGTGATGCCGAGTGTTGTGGGTTCAAACCCCACATGAGACGACACTTTGTGTGATCCACAAATTGTTGTTCTGGGTCTGGGTGTTCTTTGTGTTCGTTTCATTTATGTTTGTAGTCCCCCGCGATACAGAATATATTCCTAATGCGGGAGTTGTCTTTTTTAGAAAAAATAAAAAAAAGCTTTTTTTTATTATCTGTCCGTCATTTATTTTCTTATTTGATAACGTTCTGGGTCTGGTTATTGACTTGACTTGTAAAAAACTGTCTAAAGCTTAAAAAGTACCTACATATAAATATGCTCATGCCTTCCGTCGGTGACGGATTAAGAATACAGAGTGTCACACCCCTATTCATCCCGTGGGTGTCGTAATAGCTGACTAAGGGAGCAAACTACGCATTACAACAGCACTACAGAGAGAAGGAAAACTTGACACAAACCCTATACCAATCCGTCTGGCCAGCGTGGTACAGTAGTCCAAAACCTCCTTTCTAAGGAGAGGCCTATGTCCGACCGAGTAGTGGAATAGTAAGGGCTGTCGACAAAATAGGATAATATTCTAAATTAATTTTGCCTATGTGCACGGCCGGTCATCAATGCCGCACCTCTATCTATATATATATATATATTAGTATAGCTGATATTATTTTCAACCTTATTTATAGTGTAATATATCTGTTTAAAGAAATTACGTCGTTATTAGTTACCTCAAGCTAGGTTAGATCCGAACCGAAGCTCGAACCCCCCGAAACTCGAACCGACTGCACTCGTCACAGTGTAAGTTGGCGAGGGTACCACTGCAACAACTGACTAGTCAAATAATTATTATGTAACACATATAATATAATATAATAAATCTCACACATCTCACACACGGCCGTCTGAACCCAAACTAGGCAGAGCCTGTACAATGGTAACCAGACTGCTGATAAACATACATATATATTTTTAAATACATACATATCTATACTAATATTATAAAGCTGAAGAGTTAGTTTGTTTGTTTGAACGCGCTAATCTCAGGAACTCCTGGTCCGATTTGAAAAATTCTTTCAGTGTTAGATAGCCCATTTATCGAGGAAGGCTATAGGCTATATATCATCACGCTAAGACCAATAGGAGCGGAGCACCAATGAAGAATGTATCAAAAACGGAGAAAATTTATTACTATTGAGAGACGCAGACGAAGTTGCGCGGGTCAGCTAGTTATAGATAAAGTGCACCAGACACAGAACAAATGATCATGCTCATCACACAATATTTGTCCTGGGTGGGAATCGAACCCATGACCTCTGGCGTAGCAATCAGGGTCTCTAACCACTAGACCAACAGGCCAGTCGATATGAAGCAAATAACTATTCAATGTCTCTCATACTAGATTTGATCTGTCCTAAGGTTGCTTGAAATAGATCTCACTTGGCAATAAAGCCGCTTTATTTCTTATCTGTTCTATCTATCCATCTGTTATACAACTTATGGGCTGTGTCTGAAATAGTCCACAGGTCCAAGCCATTAAAAAGTAACAAACAACAAAATGAACGCTAATAACTGCAATAAAACCAATTTAGCGGATTATTGCAAGCTTGTCGCGGCACTCCCCTTTCTACAAATGTTTTAAATGACTCCAAGAGGGAAAATGTTTGGACAATAAACGTGAAATAATCTGTGAAGTTGGTTATGTTCTGCTAGTTTACAAAAAATACTGGATACAACTTAAAGGCTTCCATTCGATGATTAATAAAATCAATTTGTTTTCGTACAATCACTATACACAGGAGAACTGAAAGCGGTTGAAGTTTTGTAAAATGCCTAACGCAAATTCTAGATTTTTCTGGCAGTATTTTGTCAGCTGAGTACATATCTATTTATATCGCTAGAATATTTTATTATAATGAAAAATGGTGTGTCGTTGTCAAGTTATATAAATAACCGTTTTGACACGTGAACAAAAACTAGTCAGTGCCAACACCATAAACAGCAGCTTTAATACTTGAAATACAGAGACACATAGCATATGATCATACTCATCACACATTTCATTATTTTGAGTGAAAATCGAACTCTTAACGTAACCACTAAACCAACACGGATGGCGTAGTGGTTTAAGTGGTCGCTACCTTACTACTACGCTGAGTGTTGTGGGTCCGATCCCCACATGGGACGACACTTTGTGTGATCCATAAATTGTTGTTCTAAGTCTGGTTGTTCTTTCTGTCCGTTTCATGTACGAGTATGTTTGTAAAGTACTACACAGGATATATTCCTAATGCGAGTGTAGTCTTTTCAAGAAAAAAAAAACAGGACAGGAAAATGAAAAACATACAAAAAAGTGATTTATAAATCTTTTTTGAATCAGGCAGCTTTTTTGTCCTTGGACCCTAACTTGGACTAAGACTAAATATAAGCAAGGCAATAAGGCAAAAGCTAGTATTACTAAAACTACGTAGTGTATCAGTGTTTGTTTGACAGAGGTACATTTAAACGCCAACATTTTGCGACTGTAATTTTAGTGCTAGTTATGTAATAGGGCCAAGCCTGGCCGTCAACCGGGCATAATATATTTCTAAATAAACATACTTATATATTTTTAAATACCTTCATAATATTATAGTACAATTCTACGTAGACACGGGACGAACGATCGGTCTTATCACACAATTTTTCGCCATTGTAAACATCGATCTGAATTTCTTTTTACTTTTCTAATTTATTTTAACTAAACACTGTTTACAGTGTTTAGTTAAAAGTAATTAATTAACGATTCTCGTATCAATAAATCACATAAACATAATCAGATAATTCGTTTTAAAAAACCGTCTCAAAAATTATTACTCTGTAGAAAACTTTACGAGCCCTCCTTAAGCACCGCCTTTTGCAAGTCAATTTAAATATTTATGCTCTAGCTTGTGTATTTATTTTCAATTGGATTGCAGTTAATGTTGGTCAATTATTTTGTTATATAATACCTATTTTATCATGCCAAATTTACTTGCATAGATTCAGAGAAATTCGGTATGTAACTATACGTAGATAACGAAAAAACGAACTGAGTTAAATTGTATTTACTTAGCTATAACCGAGAAATAGAAGATTTTTTTTATTATTTAATCTATTATATGCATTAATAATTGGACATAATTTTGCAAATAAAAGAACCAAATCACACACATGCCAAAATCAAGTTAAGTATGGAGGAACCTTTCAAAATGTACTTTTATCAACCCTGTAAGAATCAAAATCATCCGCCAACTTTGACAGATCAAAACATTTTCATTAAACAAGTTTAGCAACCCACATTAAACCAATAGTTCAATCAACTAACAAGATCCATGTTCCCTGGTAACTGGACCATCTAAAAAGTTTGTAATTTTTCTTTTTTTTAAAGGGAACCATGCCACATGGTTTCTTGTATTAATTTTAAACTTTAGAGAACCATGCGAGTTGGTTCTTTATTTTAAAAGATTAACATCACTTGGTTCTTTTTTTTAATTATTCTATTTACAAAATCTAAGGTATTGTCGTTTGATTTGTTTTGTATCATAAATTTGAAATGGATGAATGAATTGTAAATCGGGGCATACGTTTCTCTACAACGTTTCTCCAAACGATTCAAACTTCGCGGATATTGAATGCACTTAATATATTAAAAAAAACGTTTTTTTCAAGTTTGTATTTATATACACGCGTAAGATTAAATTTTAAATCAAATATAATTTTGTAACTATAAATTGAAATTCAGAGTTAATAAGCAATCAGTCGCTACCGAAAATATTCAGACTTTTAAAACAATCACGGCAGCGGCCGGCCGACAAGTTTAATTTATTATATTAAAACAATGTTTTTATACTTGGTGTGTTATATTTATCAACCATGGCGCGAGCTAATGTAGCCACCATTTTGTACAGACTAAATATCAAATAGCGACTTTTAATGTAATGTTTTTTTTTTTAATACGAGCTCTATGGTTTTTGTTTTTCTGAATGTATTTAATTAAAGCTGGTACATGTAAAAACAATTTGAATAAGGTAGTTCAAAACAATAGGGAGTATGCACGTTATTAGTGAAATTTAATCATCAAAAACAGGCTTTGTTACCTTGCAAATTTCTAAAAGGAAAGGCTATTGGTGGAACAAAACGTGACGTCAAATTTCACTCGACGTCTACTGTCAACAAATTGTTTGTATGGTTTCTGGTGATTATTAATTGTATTGTTTCGCGGTTGTTTCATATTACGTTATTAGTTTTTGGTTAAAGTATTAAATTCTTGTGAATAAAGACTTAACACAATAACTGAAACCGGTTTTGTCAAAGCACAATCTGATGTTCTGCCTAAAATAGATCTAAAATACTCTAATAAGTTAGGTAGGTATGTGTTTTCATTCATTAGCAAGCATACGCATTACTCATATTCTTTGTTCAGTGTATAACAAACATGGTAGGATGTGGTATTACTGTATCTCATGTATTAATTATTATTCATATATTTGTTCATTACTTTAAATATTGGAGAATGTTGGCTTGAAAATCAGCAGAACCAAAACTGAGTACATGTTCTGCGATTTCGGCGGTCTCTCCAGTGATGAAACCATTTCGCTGGATGGGATAACGATAACAGTCTGCTCCAATTTCAAGTACCTCGGCTCCCTCTTACAATGTGATCGTGAGATTGATCGAACTGTACAGCATCGAATCAATACGGGATGGATAAAGTGGCGGCAGGTAACGGGAACAACTTGTGACCCCAGTTTCCCCTTAACACTGAAGGGACAAATTTATAAAACTATTATCACACCTGCCGTCCTGTATGGTTCTGAAAGTTGGCCCATTAAGAGAACGGATGAGAGACGCCTGAACGTAGCCGAAATGCCAATGCTGAGATGGATGTGTGGTGACTCATATGGACAAGGTTAGGAATGAGTATATACGAGGGAGACTGAAAGTAGCGCCACTGGATGAAAAGTTAAGAAGTAATAGGCTATCTTGGTATAGACATGTCATGCGGAGGGATGAGGAAAATGTGGCGAAGAAAGTTTTAGGTATGGGAGTTGAAGGGTACAAGAGAATTGGTATTGGTGTTGGTATTGGTTGTGGGCTTCGGTTTCCGCATTTAGACTCAGAGTGGTCCTTTATGCGTCGAGGATTGGTTGACTAGGTGAGCCAGCCAAGCTCCTTCCAGAAGCGCAGAAGCCTCCTGGGGCGTTCACAGGCTTCTAGGAGCGACTTTGTATCAGGAATGATACTTGCCCGTTGTGTGGCCACTCCCTCGCATTCCAGGACTACGTGGACGGCCGTTTCTTCAGCTTCCAGACATCCCCTGCACAGAGGACTGTCCGTCGCATTGATTATGAATAGTTGTCGGTTCAAGGCTAGATGTCCTGTAATAGTTCCGACAACCGTTCTGATTTCCGGTCTGCTAAGACTGATCAGTCTGCAGGTGAGTCGTGGTGTGACTTGATTCAGCACCAGTTTGGACTGTCTGCAGCCGGGTAAGTTTTTCCACCTCCGGTTGTGTGCTTCACAGGTCCGTTGCCTGACCCAGCATCGTATTTGGTTAAACGATATGGGCAGGAGTGGGGTTGGGCCAGAGGTTGGGGTTACCGAGCCCCTCCTTGCCAACTCATCTGCGGCATCGTTCCCGTGTGAGTTACTGTGCCCTTTAATCCATTGGAGGATTACCCCATTGAATATAGCGAGCTTTTCCAGTGCTTGGTGGCATTCGAAGACAATACCAGAGGTCATTGTGTTGCCCTCCAATGCCTTTAAGACGGCCATGCTGTCGGATATTATTCGGATATTGTAGTCCTTAATACCCCTTGACATGGCCGTTGTGGCAGCGTAAGTTATTGCCACACATTCACATTGAAATATGGAACTGTGTTGGCCTAACGCTAGTGATATGTTTATGTTTAGGTCTTGCGAGAAAACTCCGGCTCCAGTTCCTGACCTAGTCTTGGAACCGTCCGTGTAAATTCGGACTTCGCTAATGCCGGATTGATCTCGGTCATTTCCATGTATCTGGATGTAGTATCTTCTTGTGAAGATATGGTGTTTTGGGATTCTATCGCATGGCGCTGCTATCAGTGGTTCGTATTCCACCAATTGATCCCATAATTTAGAGTGCGATCCCCCACGTTTGTGCCATAGACCCAGGTGTTTGAGTCTAATGATCGCCATGGCGGCCTCCTGCTGTATGAATAGATCCAGGGGTGGCAGACCAAGAGCCACCTCCAGTGCGGCAGTAGGCGTTGTGCGCATACAGCCAGTGACCGCGGAGCATGGGAGTCGCTGGAATTGCTGCAGTTTGTTTATGACAGTGCTTAGCTCTGTTCTCTGCCACCAGACAACAGCACCGTAAGTGATTATTGGTCTTATGACTGTTCTATATAGCCATAAAGTAATTTTGGGTGATAGTCCCCAGCTTTTGCCGAGTAGCCGCTTGCATTGGCAGAAAATAATGCAGGCTTTATTCAGTTTTTCATCGAGGTGCTTGTTCCACAGGAGTTTACTGTCCAGTATTACTCCTAGGTATTTGACCTCTTTGGTAAGAGTAAGTTGTGTTCTAAATAGCTTGGGAAGTCTGAGATTTCCTAGGCTGCGTTTGTTTGTGAACATGATCATCTCTGTTTTGGATGGGTTCACTGTCAGGTTGTGTGCTACGCACCATTGTTCCACGATCTTCAGTGCAAGTCTCATTTGATCGCATGTAATGCTCTCAAAAGGACCGCTGATGAGAATAGTAAGATCGTCTGCATAGCCTATTGTGAGGAATCTTTGGTCATTAAGTTGTGTGATGAGCTCATCCACAACAATGTTCCATAGAAGGGGGGAGAGTACACCGCCCTGGGGGCAGCCTCTAGCCACCACTCCTCTAGTCACTTCGCTCACAGTGAATTGTATAGCTCTATATCTTAGCATGCTGTCGATCCACCCTGAGATTGTGGAATCAACACCATGCCTAGACAGAGCTTGGCTAATGCCGGTGAAGTTGGTCTTGTCAAAGGCTCCCTCGATATCGATAAAGGTGGCCAGTGTTGACCTTTTGTGATTTAGATTGTCTTCTATATATGAAACAACTCGATGTAGGGCAGATTCTGTTGATTTACCCATCGAGTATGCGTGTTGATTGAGGTGTAGAGGGTGACTGACTAACGCAGTTTCCCTGATTTCCCTATCTATTAGCCTCTCGAGAACCTTTAGTAGGAAAGATGTGAGACTTATAGGTCGGTGTGATTTGGGTTGTGTGTAGTCGCCTTTACCAGGTTTGGGGATGAAGACTACTTTAACTTCTCTCCATTTCAAGGGGATGTACTGATGCGCCAGGCAGCCCCTATAGATTTTTACAAGATGGTCCAGTAGTGTCATATCACACCATCTCAGTAGGCCTGGGAAGACACCATCTGGTCCTGGCGCCTTGAATGGTAGGAAGCTGTCAATTGCCCATCTTAGTTTGTCGTGGTTGACAACTTTGCGGGCCGTATCCCAGTCTGTATCATCTGGTGGTTTTTCCCATCTGTCTTCCCATTTTTCCATCGCATCTGATATGCGACATCCAGGGAAGTGTGTTTTTAATAGCAGCTCTGAGGCTTCCGAGTCTGTTTTGGTATACTCACCATCAGGCTTCTTCAGGGAGCCAAGTTTGTGTTCGCCTCTACTACACAGTATGCTTTTGACTCTATTAGCCTGGTTGTTGTTCTCTATGTTAGTACAGAAGTTTCTCCAGCACTCAGTTTTCCTGGTTCTGATTCTCTTCTTATATTGTTGTCGGGCCTGCGTGTAGGCATCCCAATGTTGGTCTAATCGCGAGTTTTTTGCTTTATTGAACAACTTTCTCACTCTACGACGTAGTCTTTCCAGTTCCGGACCCCACCATTGGTGTTTGTTCTGTGGTCCAGTTCTGGGTGTGGAAAGTGGGCATGTTTGTTCAAAGCAATCGATCAGTGTCTGTGTAAGGTTGACGACATGACTGTCAATGTCCTTAACAGTCCCCGTAGCGTATGTTGGGTTGATGCTTCGCAGATTCTCCGCAGTAAGATGTTCATACCGTTTCCGGTCCATCGTGCGGGGATTCCGTCGGGGATCTGGTAGTTTAAGTTTCATTTCAAAGTTAAATTTGATCCAGCGATGGTCTGAGCACGATGCTTCGTTCGAAACATGCCAATTCGATATGTGTTGCGATGCGTGCTCACTTGCTAATGTAAGATCAATTATAGTTTGGGCCCTGGATGTGACAAATGTCGGCTCCGAGCCCACGTTGATAATGTTAAGGTTAGTTGATAATAGGAACCATACAAATTCCTCACCTCTCTGGTTGTTGCTCCTGCTGCCCCACAGCGCATGGTGCGCGTTGGTGTCGGCAGAGATGATCAGCTCCAGACCCTCGCGCTCGCAGTGGTGTGCCAGCGCAGCC
Organism: Arctia plantaginis; assembly: GCA_902825455.1. Lineage (NCBI taxonomy): Eukaryota > Metazoa > Arthropoda > Insecta > Lepidoptera > Erebidae > Arctia > Arctia plantaginis. The sequence continues at coordinate 13,041 of CADEBD010000541.1, forward strand.
AGCTCCGGAGTGGGGATGTCAGCATCGCCCGGCAAGTAGGCTGATGCTATCACCACGTCAGGCAGGTTTGATGAGGGTTCCTTTAACCTAATAGAGGTAAGGTCTCTGGAACAGAACTCGGTCATTAAGGTAGTACACGCATGTTTTGGTGTATAAATACAAGTGCGCGGGTTATCAATGGTAGTGTTGAGAAGTATCTTACCTCCAATATTGTTTAGACCGCAGATCCTGCCCTTCCTAATCCACGGCTCCTGGATTAGGGCTACGGTGTTGGTTTTTACCTCCAGCTCTCAGCGTAGGTTAGCCGTTGCTGTATGGCTGTGCTGGAGGTTGGTTTGGATGGCTGTAAGGGTGTTATGGGGGGGTGCAGACAGCGCCATCATCGCTGTTCAGCATATCCTCTATGTCGTCGAGGTCACTCTCGCCCACCGGTAGGTCCTCCAACTCCTCAGGAGGTGGACCCCGGCAGGCTGTCTCCTCAACGGGTATCAGAGGATCCCCTCCATTGCCGTCCTTAGGGTGTTGTGGGGCCGATTCTGGCTCCTCGTCTGGGTTAGTTGGTGGGGCGGGACGTTCATCAAGGAAGCGAACGTAGAGGTTACCTAGTTTGTAGTATACTCTACGCTCGCTAGCCTTGAGCTTCACGACGTCCTCTTCTGGGATGCCGAGCACTAGGAAGAGACATTTCTTTTCCTCCTGCGCCTCGGCATGGTAGAGGGCCCAGTTGGTCACATTGTACTGGCTATTTTGGTACTTTAGCCTGGTTTGTATACGGACCAGTGTATCATCTGGTCCGATTTGTGGTACCAGGAGTCCAGCCTTGATCCTTTTCGGGAATTCAGACTGCCTCCTGACGACCAGTTTGGTGCCTTCACGTGGTGATGGGATCCTTACCAGGGATCGGCGAAGCCACTGTAGGGCATATTCGTCGTTGCACCACATCTTAAGGGCGCCCTCACTGTAGAAGGCCTTGCCCCTAAACTGTGGCGCAGCGACGGGTGAGCTTGACGTGCCGGGCGAGAAAATCTCCTCATCTAGCACGCCCTGCAGCTGGCCCTCGATGTCCTCTGCCTGTGCCTTGGTGAGGTCGTGGTAAGGCTCCAGCATGACCGCGACGCAAAGGTCATTCGCCTTTAGTGCGTCGGAGTAGCTCGTGGAGCCGGTCTTTGGCAGCGGTTTGAATCGCTTGCCACTGCCCTGGGGAGTGCGAGACTCGTCCAAGAGGTACAAGAGAAGAGGCAGACCGAAGAAAAGGTGGATGGACTGCGTGAGGGAGGATATGGCTAGGAAAGGAGTAAACAGTGAGATGACGCATGACGGAGTAGAATGGAAAAATCATACATACTGCGCCAACCCCAAATAAAATAGGGAAAAGGGTAGGCAGATGATGTTCATTACTTTAACATTGATTCACGATGTAGTGTAAATTTAAATTTAAATTTTTGCCATAGTGTAGAGTATTCTACTAGTCAAGCCCTTTTATTTGATACCCATATTGAGGGAACTGTGAAAAAATATGCAATCCGCCATTTTGTGGCGGCGGCCATCTTAGACCAATGTTTATCAAACATAACTAAAAACACGCCCGACTAAATCACCTGTAGTCATAAATATATAATCTGTTAACTATACACATAACCAAATCAACTTACATCATATTTAAAAAAATAAAAATATATCGCAACGTACCTTTTAATATTAACAATAAAACTGTTAATAAAGTAGATAATGGGAAATACCTAGGCTTAATTTTAGATAATTACCTGACGTTAAAGCCACATATAAATATAATTAAAACAAATTTAACAGCTCTCACAGGTATGTTAAAAAATATACACTTCTCTAATGAAACCACATTTAGACTATTTAATAGAAATATGGGGCACAGCGGCCCCAACAAACCTGGCCTTAATACAAATAGCACAGAACAAGCTCATAGAAAAACTTTTTAATTACAACTTTATACTAACTTCCACTCACAAAGTATATAAAAATACCAAAATTATGAATATTAGATAAACATAACATTACTACAACTGTATACTAGTACGAAAATGTTTAAATAAAACTATACACACTTTAATCCAGACCAGCGGTAGCGTGTACAGCCAAGTTTAAAAAAAAAGAAACTGGCGTTTTGCATTTTAGATTTGACTTGGCTGGTTTTCACCAACAAACCAAATTTCAGAAAAGTAACATAGGTACTATATCAATATAGCAGTATAATTACAGTACAAACAGGAAGTACACTAACTTACGTGTGACTTAACGAAGATAAGTTCATTATTACACAAATACAATTTAGCCTGTACGTGACAATTAGCCAAGTAGTTTTTCTTAAAAACATCCTGAAGACTAAATCACGCGCCAGCTGCGGCTACTGCGTGCTTCCGCTAACAGTTCGACGTGCATGCGCAGTAACTCGTCCATTAACTAATAATGCAACTAATATAACTGACAGGTCTCGGCGTGAGCAGATTCAAGCTACTGCGGTGCTGGCGGAAGCGCGTAGTAGCCGCAGCTGGCGCGTGATTTTGCGTACTTTATTACCATCTTTTGTGGCTAAAGGATCGCCGTAAACCCATAAGTATCGAAGCAAAGAACCAGCCTGGTCGGAAGTCAATATACACAAAACACCCATCGGTATGCGTAATTGAAAAAAAACCCTATCGCTCCTATTGGCCGTAGAACAAATTTTTATTTTTTTAATTCATGAAAAAATTTGCGCAAATACATGCAACTTACTTCAAATCCCTACGTACAAAATTCGCGAAGATACGGACATGCATTTTTACTTTTTAAAATAACAATTTTGTTTTTGAATAACAAAAATAAAATTTTGGACTGATTAAATGGCTTATTGGTACCTACAGATTGCAAAAAATTGGTTCGAAACTGACTGTTGCGACACAAGCTATTGCTTCAATTTTTTATTTTAATTAACACTTTTACCTTTTTGTCGGTTAATATTGAGCTTGGCTCTCTTTTCACATTTATGTTTTTGATGAGATACACTTTAATAAATAATCTTATCATCATCATCAACAGCCTTTAATAGTCCACTGCTGGACATAGGCCTCTCCTTAGAAAGGAGGTTTTGGCCTACTATACCACGCTGGCCAGACGAGTTGGTATAGGCTTTGTTTCAAGTTTTCCTTCTCTTTGCAGTGCTGTTGTCCTGCGTAGTTTGCTCCCTTAGTCGGCTCCTACGACACCCACGGGAAGAATAGGGGTGGTGACACTTTGTATTCTTAATCCGTCACCACACGCACAAAACATACTTATTTGTTTTTAAATACATTGTACGTATTACATTACATAAATATATAGAACAAATGATCATGGTCATCAAACAATGACTTGTCCTTAGGGGAGAACCGAACCGAAGACCTCTGGCTGGCTGGCAGTCAGAGTCACTAACCACTAGACCAACAGGTCAGTCATTGTTATTATTATTATTTTTATAGACAAGACCACTAATTGCAAAGAAAATTATTTTTTTAAATTGTTATTCGAAAATGAAAGTACAAATTTTTATAGAACAAACAATACGAAACCTTAATAATCTTTTTCCTATAATCCCTTAAATCTGATATTAGAAATCTTAATAATTCTAATTTAAATCATTAATTATTCTCTAATTCTCAATAATTCTTTGCAAAAAGAAAATCTGTTTCCGCCCGGGATCGAACCGGGGGCCTTGTGCGTGTGAAGCACACGTGATAACCGCTACACTACGGAAACTTGACATCATTAACCGAAATTTTCTTTCTAATCCCACATTTAATATCTGACCACAACGGCATATGATATTAAATTGTCTGTTAAAAGTTGGCTTCAGTAGAAAAATAGTCAGTCTTAAAAAAATCATAAAATTTTCTTTTTTAGTCATTTCAATTTTATATAAAACATTACAGCTCCTGAATAAATTTGAATTTTGATGTTTTGAAAAATAGAATAATATATCTTACTAAATACACAAATATTTTCGATAAATCACACTAAACAAATGATTGTGCTCATCACACCAATATTTGTCCTGGATAGGAATCGAACTTTATAATAACCTTGTATTTTTGTAAACAATTATCTCCAAGTATATTTTTCTTCACGTCTGTGAGCTACCAGAAGAACTCGCTAACGACCACAACACAATCACAACAGCCCACGCTCGCCTCCAAAATTTTAAATACCAATACAAAGTCATAACTCCATCAAGCGGAAACAGAATTGTACTGCCAATAAAATACGTTTAACAGTGTTTTCAAACCAGAAGTAATTGACAGGGGGTGAGGCGGTCGGCGGAGGGGGGGGAGGTCTTATTGGTAATTACCGGGACGACGAGGCACGCAGTTAATTCTGACGTCTCCTTGGAAAACTCAAACAAAAGGGAGAGGACTTCAAAAGGACTCATTAAGTCGCTTCTCAAATAATGGTAGCCGCTTTCATAGGCAGCGAAAGGCTTGCTGCAAGCTGCTTTTGGTAATCTCCACGAGGTATATTAATATGAGACGGAAACGGTTTGTTCTGACGAATCGTTTCGACTGAGGTACCTTGTCCTTTGTAAGTAGTCGCAAGCCAGTAATGAATACCGTTTCAGTCGCATCTGTATGTAAGAATAAAATTGTAATATTATTCTGAATAATTGTATTTAGTTGCAAATAAATATAGTTGCTTCTATGATGTAAGGAGGACCAAATTACAGTATCTTAAATTTAATACTCCTTCAGGAATATACTTAGGTATGTTATATGTTTTGTTTTGTTGTTTATATGTTTTGTGTTGTGTTTGCAGCTTGGTGACGTTTGTGTCATATTTTATCTTGCAGTCATTGACTTTGATGTGCCATGGTATCAAAATGATGATATATTTTTATATGATATATTTTTTAACAATTTGTAGTTAATTCCTGAAGCTGTACTAAAAAAAAAATAGTTTTGTCAGTTATAGGCCATCTAATCAAAGAGGTACCGTTTGACGTTTGATACTTTTCAAGATGAAACAACTTTGTATGGGCGTAACTCACTTGTGTGAGTTACGCCCATACAAAGTTGTTTCGTCATCTAATGTCAATAATCTTTTTCGTAAAACAATGGAGTTATGTAGCTATTTTTATTTTGTCGCAAGATATACAATTCTTAATGACTAAATATTCTTTTTGGAACGAAGTTCTTTATCGCGCGTTATACGATCTGCGCGGATGGGAGCTAGACCGAAAAATGTGTAACAAAACTGTTTTCCAACTCTTTATAATACGCACGCACTTGCTTCGATCTTTTAAACTAAGCAACGGATTTGAATGCGGTTTTCACCAATAGACAGAGTGGTTCAAGAGAAAGGTTTATATGTATAATACATGCATATTATAGCAAAGAAAATACGAGAATTTCAAAGATTTGTGATAAAAACACAAACAAACAACGCTTACATTGCAAATGCTGGCTAAACCTTACGAGATAGACCAAAATAATGTACAACGGAATTGTATATTAAAAAGTTCACGATGGTGGAAGGATAAACCACAGTAACCATTTTGATATTTTAAATTTTACAAAAAAAAAAAAGCAAATTTACGGCTGTAAGTTTGTATGTAATATTTATATGTAAATAAAAAATAAATAAATTAGAAATACAATTTACGAAGCTATTTTAAAGAATACATTAATATTAATTATCCAATTAAATACGAGCATTTAATTTTAGATTAAAATTACTCTCTACACCATATCATTAAAATGAATATTTTAGAAGATATTTGAGGTTTAAAATCCAAGGGTAAATTGGCCATCGCCGTACGTCCGTCCCGGGTGGCAACAGGAACGCCGCCTCCTACTAATGCTAAATACTATTATAAAAGCCACGGGATGTAGGGTTAGTTGCCATAGCGCCTGCCAATTTTTGATTTTGTGGCAATACAGTCGTCATCATCTATACATGTATAATTTATGTAAGTATATAAAATGTTAAGTTGTTTTGTGTACGCTTCAAAAACTCAAAAACGTCCATAGACCTCTCACACTGTTTTTTTTTTATTTGAAACAAAGCAAAATAACCTATTTATACACAATTCGTGTTTTTTTGTAGTTAGTTCAAATAGTATTAGGAAAATTCTAACAATCAAAACATTGTAGCTCATGTATTTAGAAAGTCTTTCAAATCTTGAAACTGCCATAGTTTCAAGATTTGATCTATTATCTCAAGATTTATCTTCAATATAACAAAAAAAACCTTCGTCCTGTAAAATTCACCCAATGGTAGATAGGACAAATAAGCACTTAAGCGACGTACTCATATCTTTTATTGATCTTTTTCTAATAATTTTGTATCACAATTAACTAAATTTGAAGTAATTAATTTTGTCTGACTTTAAACTGCTAATACAACTTCGGAATAATGAAAATATTTTAATCTTTTCGTCATCAACAGTTAAGCTGTTTAATATGAATCCAATTCCCTAGATCCATCATTTAAAGCAAACAGTGCATTAGGAGCACCGCAGCCGAACAGAGCTGGGGATCACTAAGTTTAATTGCTGCCTACCCACTTTAACCCGCGCCAATTTCGAACTGAGATAACTGTAGTCAATTCTTTAAACTTCGGCAATGGCTTAGGGAGGAGACAATCTTCAGCAATTATCTTAAGCTTAGTGCCTGAGGTTTGACTTTCTCGTTCGGCGGGATCTGATTTTAATTGTTCCGAGATGTGCCGGCCCTGATGGATTGCGGGGGCTTCTAGTTCGGGAGATTGTTTTGTTTTGGGTCGGAAAAGGATTACGTTTTATTGAGAAGCAGTAATCTTCTTGAAACTCAATCAAATAAATTAACAGATTATGTATCTTTGATGATTTACTATTTTTGAAACTGTGAATGTTCATTACTTGATATTTTTTTGATATTCGATGATAACTGAGTGCGAGCAGTCTCATTCCTGTTTCCATCCCATCTAATTTTAGTTCCTTTACTCTATTTCCTTGCCTCAATTTACCATTTTCTCTTGTTCCTCTTGAAAACATTAACATTGTCAAGGAGCATTGGCATGAGGTAGGCCTTTCCATAATTTTTCCGAAATTGGGGCCAGTTTCCGAAATTGTGGTGATTTTTGAAATTGTGGTGAATTGTGAAATTGTGGGGAAACTGGTCCTCATCCGAAAGGAGGGGCGCCCGGCGGACTCACCGTCCGCCTACCGGCCCATAGTGTTGCTTGACGAGGTGTGCAAGCTCTTTGAAAGAGTGATTGCAAGGCGCCTCGTCAAGCATCTCGTGATGGTTGGGCCGGATCTAGCGGACAACCAGTACGGTTTCCGTCAGGGGCGCTCCACCGTGGATGCGATCATGCGCGTGAAGGCTCTGGCGGAGGAAGCAGTCTCCCGGGGTGAAGTGGTGTTGGCGGTGTCCTTGGACATCGCCAACGCGTTCAACACTATGCCCTGGAGCTGCATCAGGGAGGCGCTCGTGTATCACGAAGTGCCTCTCTACCTCCGCCGCATAGTCGGGGCATATTTGTCGGAGAGAGCCGTCGTCTACCCCAGTAGGACCGGTCTCGGTAGGCGTGAAATGTCGTGCGGTGTTTCGCAGGGGTCGGTGTTAGGGCCACTCTTGTGGAACATCGGCTACGACTGGGTGCTTCGTGGTGCCTTCTTGGATGGTGTCGCCGTCGTGTGCTACGCGGATGACACACTCGTGACGGCGCGCGGCAAGACGCACCACGAGGCAACCCTGAGGGCCACGGCCGGGGTTGCCCAAGTCGTTGAGCGTATCCGGCGGCTGGGTCTCGAGGTGGCTCTGCACAAGTCCGAGGCCCTGTTCTTCCACGGGCTTCGGAGGAAGCCGCCTGAGGGATCTAGCCTCACGGTAGGAGGCACTCGCATCGGCATCGAGCCCTCGATCAGGTATCTGGGGCTCGTACTCGATGGCCGATGGGACTTCGGATATCATTTCCGAGGTCTGGTCCCCAAGTTGGTTGGGGCAGCGCGTGCGTTGGCGCGGCTGCTGCCCAACATGAAGGGACCCGATGACTCCTGCAGGAGACTCTACTCGGGGGTTGTGCGGTCCATGGCCCTTTACGGGTGCCCAGTATGGGCGGGGGCCCTGAAGGCCAGCAACGTCGCGATACTGCGACGACCGCAGCGAATGCTGGCCATCAGGATCATAAGGGGGTACCGCACGATCTCCTTTGAGGCTTTGAGGCGGCGAGTCTCCTGGCCGGAACTCCACCATGGGACCTGGAGGCGAGAGCCCTTGCGGCTCTGTATCAGTGGCGCAAGGAGGCGCAGGAGTTGGGTCGATCCCCCGAGATTCGAGAAATCGATGACCGGAAATCCCAACTCCGCCACGTCATCATAGGGGAGTGGAGGGAACGACTCGGGCAACCATCGGTCATTGCGGCGGTAAGACCCGTTATGGAGGATTGGCTCGAGAGGCGTCACGGGACCCTCTCATACCGATTGACGCAGGTGATCACTGGGAAGGGATGTTTCGGAGATCACCTGTGTCTGATCCGCAAGGAGCCAACGCCTGAGTGCCACCACTGCGATGGCCAGACCGTGGACACGGCTCTCCACACGCTGGCAGAGTGCCCGGCGTGGGTTGAGCAGAGGCGAGACCTCGTGGCGGCCATCGGAGTGGGAGTTCTCTCGCTCGATAGCCTGATTGCGGCTATCGTGCGGAGCGAGAGTGCGTGGAACTCTGCCGTCTCCTTCTGCGAGCAAGTTATGCTCGCGAAGGAGACGGCAGAGCGGGACCGGGAGAGGTTTAGAACTCTCCCGGCCCGCCAGGCCCGGGCACGGGCCAGGCAGCGCAGGCGACTCAGGCGCCGGAGGTCGCAGAACGACCTCCGTCCTCCATAAGCGCAGGCCCGGGGGTTACAGGTGAGGCCATCTGACACCCTAGCAGAAGCAGGCCGGGGTGGCGGCGAGCGCGTTGCGAAGCGCGCTCGCTTCCAGGGAGCACAGGGAACATGGGGTTCCCACACGGGGCGGGGGTCGTCTACTCGTCTGTAGATGACCCGAGGTATGTCGGGGCACCAGGGCCTTCCTTTCTAGGGTATACCTGGTTCCCCGGCTATTAGTACCCGGCGAAGTCGTGCGGTTTTAGTCGGTTCGAGTCCGACATGCCACCGACAGGTGGTATCCGAGGGGATTTCCGCACGGAAAAAAAATAAGAAAAAAAAAAGGGCCTTGAGCGCGGGGACCGAATCCAGAAATTCCGTAACGAAAAAAAACCTCACGCTAAAAACAAAACAAAAACAGTACCAAAATCAAATGCTGAACGTCAAAGGAAATTTCGTCAACATAATGCAGAAAAATCTTACATGGATATGTAATTTGATTTAATAATAATATTTTTTATTTATTTATTTAAAAACAAATTGTAATGCCTCAATATTTTTATTTAATAAAAGAAAAAAATTGTTTTCTTATCGGTCACCACGCTCAAAAAGTGTAACTTGAATTAATATCAAAGAAAAAGAAATACTGCACAAATAAAATAAATAAATAATTATAATTGCATAAGTTGATACAAAATGCTATGCAATAGCTTTACCGCGGCAGTCCCCGACTGCCACACGTCTTTTTTTTTAACAAACAAGGTCTTAATAGGTTTTTAAATGTGAAAACATGTAATTGGTTTTTAGCTACATTATTTTCTCTTATTATTAAGTTTTTGATACTATTTGTTTTCAAAATAAAATATATAAATAAATTCCGCATAGATTTCACATACTAATTACGCCGTTCATGGCACTAATAATAATATGTCAATGTTGCTGTCAAAGACCGTACCAACCCCACCAAACTACATAACGACACTAGACGCAACCACCAGTTCTAATAATGCTATCACTATGACAGTTTTTGCATTATATAATTAAGGCAAAGTGTCACTAGATCAGAGTGATCACTATATTTTGAAAAATAGTGATGCTTTGATTCTCAGTGTGCGGTTTGATAAGTCCCAATATACTAAGGTTAACATAGCCTCGAGCATTCTATGTACAACCGCGGGGCAAAGGTAGTCTAAAAAAAAAGTAGCCTAAGTTACTCTTTATGTCATCAGCTATCTGCCAGTGAAAGTCTCGTCGAAATCGGTAGAGCCGTTCCAGAGATTACCCGGAACAAACAGACTGACAGACAGGCAGACAAAAATTGTAAAAAATGTTATTTTGGCATATGTACCGTGTAAACATACATATGCATTTAGTAAAAAGCTGTTATTTCAAGATTACAAACAGACACTCCAATTTTATTTATTTGTATGTATATGGATAGCAATGCAGACCGGCAATAGGTAGAGACCACATCCCTTATTTTAAATTTATTTGTTTAAAGCAAATCAACCCTCTAACCATAATGATGACCATGAAATTCCTGTAAACAGTCAAGGTATGCCAGGGTTTATTTATATAACCAAGGCAACAAACAAGTGTACAGTTTCTTAGTTCACATCAACATCAACAGCCTATGATAGTCCACTGCTGGACATAGGCCTCTCCTATGAAAGGAGGTTTCTTAGTTAGCGGTTAGTAATGCTTAGAAGAATAACAAATGTATACAAAGAATACTAGCAATGACAGACGGACCTGTTGATCTAGTGGTTAGTGACTCTAACTGCTAATCCGGAGGTTGTGGATTCGATTCTCACCGAGGACAAATATTTGTGTTATGAGCACGATCATTAGTTCTATGCCTGGGTGAAATTTATCCATAATATGTATGTATTTAGAAATATATAAACATGTTTATCAGCAGTCTGGTTACCATAGTATAGGCTCTGCCTAGTTTGGGATCAGACAGCCGTGTGTGAGATGTGTGAGGGTATTATTGTTATTAAAATATAGGCCATATTATTATATTACAAATATTTTTGTTAACCAATTTACCAAATGCTTTTTAGGATTATGTTCGAATCAGCAACCACTTGATCACAAGTCTAGGCCTTGGCCTCCCCAAATCTCTCTACATCACATCACATCATCACATCAACAGCCTTTTCATTTCTTTCTCTACAACGCTCTATAATTATTAACTCTATCAATTTGAGTTCTGGCGACCATGGGCAAAATCAGAAACGTTGGTCTTCTGATTTTCATGAGCGTAATTCAGCCGAGAACAATAACTTTTTCTAGATTGTGTTAAAGTGTTATAATATACCTACAGATACAACGAAAGATGGCGCCTCCGAGCACTACAAGATGCCGGTCAGGTTTCTAATTAATTTAACTCTAAGTGGGATCTGAACAAGTTATGTTTGTTAGTTGTGTTTGTGTTGGTTCGATACTCCGATATTTGATTAGTCTCTTTGTATACGTTTGTACATGCTGGCTAATACCTTTCAATCGAGGGCTGATGGTTATTATGACATGATAATATACAATCTAAGAATTGAAAACATATAAAATAAATTTCAACTCGTAGAACTCTCGTATAACAGCAACATTATTAAAATCAGGAGCCTCACACGAACCATTATTCACCCAAATCCGTACATTCAGACTAAGATTAAAAGAAAGTAAAACAAAAAGCGGCCTGTAGAACGGCGGGGGCTCGAACTTGGTAATCCCCATCACATGTATCAACACAGTTTGAAACTTTCAAACTTCTTTGGATTCAGCTCTTAGTGGAAAAATGTTCAGATTTATACGGAACTCGAGAGCGAATGGCGCGAGCGGCCACGCGATCTTGGAGATACGGACTGTCCCTATTCAAAGGATTTGTTCTAAGACACCTTAAAATAGCGTTTTGGATAAAGAATTTATCTGATTTGTATCTGTTTTATCATCATTACGAGAAGGCCTGTTGTGCTGATTGTTATGTTGATAACTCAATTTAGAAAAAATCTTAACAATTCTTAAAATGGTAAATTATAACCTAACCTATTTTAAATAGAGGAAATAAGGTTATAACATTTGGCAAGGTTCAAAGGTGTCAAATACGACTAATCATGTACAACAGAAAAACGATTTAATCCATACAAATAAATAAAATTGAAATGTCTGTTTGTAATATCAAAATAATAGGTTTCTTTAATACTCACACGGTTATTTGGAGGATACCTATGACTAAAAACCAGTTTAATTTTTTTTGTCTGTCTGTCTGTCTGTTTGTGCCGGGTAGTCTTCTAAACGGTTGGACAGATTTTGATAATATTTTACTACCAGCTGACTATATAAGGAGTAACTTGGGCTATTTTTCCCGGTCCCAGTTTTTTATTTTTTTATTTTGCCCTGTCCCGGAATCGAACCTTTCAAGGCAGCGCTTTTCAAATTCCAGTCGCGGGTACCAGCTAATCTTCTGTATAACAAGAAAATCCCTCTGAAAAATTTGAACAGACTTCAAAGAATACTAACAAAGAGTACTAAAAACCTAGCAGCAATCGCGGCTGATTTGCTGTAATATTTTGGGGAATTCCGTTGTCTGTCTCCGAAACTCATCATAACATCGACATGAAATTTAAATGGAACAACTTAGGCATAAACTCATTTCGAACAAGAAAATAATTTTGAAAATCCGTCTATATATGGCGGAAAGAAAATATATGTAATCATCCATATTGATAACCTCCATAAAGCGTTGCATTCGCAATCCGAAAACGTGCTTGTGACTCCTGAGTTGCAGGCGTTCATGGGCAGCGGTAGTCGCTTTCCTTCAGGTGACCCTCTGCGCGTTTACTCCCTATAGCTATATATACTTCTTGGTATGATACCAGGCCTATACACTTAGACCACACAGTCACGGCCAAGTACACATCATCAACATCTCAATATTGTTATTAGATAATATAGTTGACTGCACGGATGGCGTAGTGGCTTAAGCGGTCACCTCACCGCTTCCTACTGCGCTGAGTGTTGTGGGTTTGATCCCCACACTTGTTGTTCTGAGTCTTGGTGCTCTTTGTGTACATTTCATGGATATATTCCTACCGTGGAAGTTGTTTAAAAAAAAACCAAACTATTAAAATACAAAAGCAATACATCTGTTTATATGTTACTCCAGTTAAGGCTGAACGTCCCGGCAAAGCGTAGCTAACTCCCGTGGAGGCGGTGAGTTTATTGTAACAAATCAAAAGTTGCCGCCTCCTTCTGAATAAATAGCCTTCGTTCCATCGTTTCTCGCGTCGCCGTTACACAAGTCCCAGATAAATCATGGATAGTGAACGGTGCAGCCGCCCTATTAACTAAACACTATACTATTTACTTAGTCTATTGAAATAAAACTGAGAGAAGTGTTCTAAACATCATAATATTGGTCAAAATTCAATTAATAAGTTCAAGACAGAAATGATATAATAATGACTGCCTTGTTTTGGAGACCCTGACTGCTATAACTGAATTACCGTGTGATGAGCACGATCATTGGTCTGTATCTGGGTTTAATGTATCTTTTATATATATATAAATAAGTATATTAGTACGTTTATCAGCGTTCTAGTTACCTTAGTACAGGCTCTCCCTAAAGTTTAAAATTGAATCGGGAAGTTTGCAGGCTCTATTTATCAGGTATAGGAACGAAAATGGACGAAAATGTAATCTCCAGATTATAACTTAGGAAAAAATAAGTCATTTAAATTTAATGAAATTATTATAAAACTTGGTTGTACGAGTACTATTTAAAAATTTGGGTTTTTATACAAAAGCACATAAAAACGTAGTAGTAAAATAGTAGGCCAAAACCTCCTTTCTAAGGAGAGGCCTATGTCCAGCAGTGGACTAGTATAGGCTGTTGATGTGATGTGACATAAAAAAGTAACTAAGAAACTTTACTGCAACCGAACTGATAATTTCTTTTTCTTTTTATTTCCTTAAAAAATCCCCATTGATACACGTGTCGCGGGTACTCTCTTAACCACAAGACAACCGTCAGACAAAAAATTTTG
>CADEBD010000542.1:0-27085 GCA_902825455.1 Arctia plantaginis
CCCAGCACTGCAAAAAGAAGGAAAACTTGACACAAACCCTATACCAACCCGTCTGGCCAGCGTGGTGTAATAGGCCAAAACCTCCTCTCCAAGGAGAGGCCTATGTCCAGCAGTAGACTATTAAAGGCTGATGATGTGATATGATATAATAAAAACATATATATTCATGTCAGAACTTTTAAAATCGAAAAAAAAAAAACAAAAAAAACCTGTTATAAAAAAAAAAATAGTTTTATCTTCTGTCGGCACTCCCGGAGTAGCACTGTTTTTTTGTATCAGTTTGAACATGAATATTGTAAACGACTATAAGTTGCTTTTTACCTTTTCCATTTTTGAAAAATCTTACAGTGAAATTAGTCTCGAGAAATTTTTGCATATGTAGTGGTGTGTATATTACCCAGATCTTAGAGCGCGTTTCCACTATATCGTTCTGGCCTATAAAAAAATGTTTCGATATCCTAACATTACTATTTAATTTTATACTTATCCCTAGTAACACTCTGATTTTTGTTTTCAATAATAACAAGTTTTTATTTTAAAGAAAAAGGTTTTGACTTTATAAAAAAAAAAGTGTGTGTGCGATTCACACACGATAGAAGTGAAACTTCAAAGAGGAGAGACCGATATTTAAATATATTTTTTTTTAGGCTATTGCATAGCTTCTATCGAGGGCCTTGAGCGCGGGGACCGAATACAGAAATTCCGTAACGAAAAAAAAACCTCACGCTCACGGCCGTGCATTGTCTAACGTCGTTTCTTTTCGGCAGTCTTCGACACGGTGTTTAATAGCTTTACCGCGGCAGTCCCCGAGTGCTACACGTCTTTTATTTTTTCCTTTCATCTAGGTTTTTAAAACTTCGGGGGGTCTACGGGGGGGTCAAAATTTTTGTTATTTTTGGCCTAGGACGCACCGTTTCCGAGATATTTCAATCTAAAGCAAAAAATCGTCACTTGATAGTGGAAAGTGGAAACACGCACAAAACCAGAATAAACCAGTTTACGCTGTCCGCTACCATACACTACTACAAACGCAAAAATTTCTCCAAGCTAATTTACCTGTCCACATGTGTCATCTTTCTTGCACAATAAATATTTTAAACATTGTATAAACTTCGCGTAAGGTATTTCTAGGTAAAGTATGTGACTTGCTATTTCGCTGTATATAACATAATGTTAATAGTTATTAATGCAATCTTCCGCTTACGATTAGTTAACGTTACGATGTGTCGGCAATGCTATATTATTGTATTAAATACATAATAGAGATAAAAGGTAGAAATGGGGTGGAATCTAATAAATTTTCTGTGCGGAAGCGTAAACGATGTACGCAGAGACGGGCACGTAGCAGCGCCTCGTAGCGAGCGCCGTAGCCCGTTACCGCCCAGCTCGTAGCTTGTAGACGCTCTCGGTGGCCGGAGGGGCGCGTACCGCAAATGAGCTATATTAATCATCTCCCATCATTCTCGACTTTTGAGCTTCCTATGTTCCCAGATTCTCCTTAATAGGCCAACGTTTCTCTTCTTACTAAAGTAAATAAAGATCATAAAATAAAACTTAAAACACATAAATCAATCTTTAAAAGTAAATATTTCACCAATTATAGAACTTTTTCCGTAATTTCCATATGGATCATTCCCGTCAATTCAAAATAACAATAACAATGTATGTAATTAATTGCTGTGTACATCATCAACTGACAAATTCGCTGTAAACTAATACTAGTCAGAATTTGGTGATAGTCGTCCCTGAAGGACTCTACAAGATTCTACAAGAATCACTGTTCCGTTAATCCGAGTTTTAGTCTGCCAATTCAGGGTACAGGAAATATTGTGAATACGCTACAGCACCAGATTACATAGTCTATATGGGCAGTGAAGTCGATTTACATATAGGCTAGCCATTAGAAATACTGGTTATGATTAGTTTGACAGATAGTGGGTACACGTTGTTTGTGCTATCACAGATATCTAGTAAATTACTGATATTAATACGAAATTTATATGAAGCACTAGGTTGGATAGTTTAGCCGCGCGTGCTAATTGAGCGTTTCAGCACGCGCTGGCGGACAGAATGCGCGCCCGCCGCACATTCGTTAGCAATATTCCGCTAACGAACCAAACTAATGGCTATTAAGTTGAATAACGTAGCACTTTGCGCCACGAATACCATACACACTACGACTGACAGATGTTTCGAGATCCATAGATACAGTCGCGTTCAGAACGTACTTCCTATATCACATATTAATTCGTTTCAGTCTAACTTTTTACCGAGTTAGAGCGAGCGTGGCCCTAGCTAATTTGCATTGATTGAACTATTTATCTAGATTTAAAGAGAACTGAAAATATAATTTCAAAAACCAAAAAGAAAGAAGAATCATACCTTTAAAACTCTATGGTTTGGCGTTATTATTAAGGTGCATTATATATATGCAATATTTCAATTTTTTTTTTTTTTAAAAGACGTATTACACATTTGTCAAGTATACTTTACAAATGTGTAATACGCGTATAATAATTTCAATATGTATGATATATCTCTTTGTTCGATTAAAAATATCGATTAACAATATCGACTTTATATGATATTATAGATATGTGCAGGTATTTTTGGTTACGATTATACCGGTGCTGAACTCGCTCAAATAGTCACATGGCTATTTGTAGTTTTGAATTTTTTCATATTTGTGTCACTCTAAAACTCAAAGCTCAAATTTATGGTATATCTCTTTGATGCTTTGATATGTGGTAATCCGATGCAATGATGCAGAATTAAACATTGCTGCTGTAAACGAGAGTGTTGCCGAAAACCGAAAAACATCAATTCGGAATCGTTCTCAACAACTTCAAATTTCACGAAGCACTCCGCAGCTAATTTTGACAAATACCTAAACCTTCATACGTACAAGATTCGGCTAGCTCAGGAGCTCAATCCAACAGACCACGGAAAGCGCCGGCAATTCGTTCAATGGGCAATGGAGCAAAGTGAAATCGAGCCCAATTTTTCAAAAAAAGTCATCTTCTCCGATGAAGCGCATTTCCATCTGAATGTGACGTCATCATCATCAAATGTGAAAACAAAAAAAAAATCGAATTTGTGGCTCAGAAAATCCTCTTGCAATCCATGAGAAACAAATGCACCCACAAAGAGCAACTGTCTGGTGCGGATTGGGTTTTACTTTTTTGAAGATGAGGCTGAAATTGCAGTGACTGTAAACGGCATTCGTTACAGGAATATGATAACGGAGTTCTTGTGGCCTCAACTAGACGCCATGGATCTGGCCAACATGTGGTTTCAGCTGGACGGCGCCACCTGCCACACCGCGCATGAAACAATCGACTTATTGCAGCAACGATTTCCAGAACACATTATCTCACGAAATTCTGATGTCAACTGGCCTTTATGCGAATAAACCAGAAACAATTCCTGAGCTCAAATCTGAGATCCAACGCGTCATCGGTGACAGATACAGCCACATCTCTGTGTAAAAGTCATGGCAAATTTCATGAAAAGAGTAAGCCTGTCATCATAACCGTGAGGGCCATTTTATTCCATACTTAATCGGAACATGTCTTCTTTACAATCCAATAAAATATCACAAATCTTTCATAAAATATGTACGTCTATCTACTTTAAACTGAAAAAGTGCACTCTTACTGAGACACCCTTTTTATTCAAAATGCAAAAAACATATTGCTCTAACATTTCATAAAGTTGTGTCTCTCTAAAAATAATTTTGGTGTTAGTTCTTTATATAATCACATTTCTAGACCAATCTATAAACTCAGAAGATTGAATAATAATTTACCTAAGTATGCTCTTCCTTAAAGGCAATACTATAATTAATAACATGAGACTCAGATTCAATTTCGTCCTTGTTCAGGAGAGAAATAAATTCATGGGACAATACACAAAGCTCATATCTAAATTAAAAGACAAGAAATACTGACATATTAAGCTAACATTTTTCATTATTTCAATTGGCGCGCTATACCGGGCAAAACTCAGACTTGTTTGCGGTCCAGACGTATACATATATTATGACCAATGTTTATGTAGTAGTTTAAATGTGGTTCTTCATTTACTGTGTGGCTAATACTGTATCTGTCTAGCTGTAAACAACTTCGATCTCTTTATATAAGTGGCCTGTGACTATACTGTTTTTATATTTAATCTATATATATTATATAAAAGAAAGTCGTGTTAGTTACACTATTTATAACTCAAGAACGGCTTTACCGATATGGCTGAAAATTGGTGAGGAGGTAGCTTAGAGCCAGGAGACGGACATAGGATACTATTTATTCCGTTTTTTTTTTGTATCGGCGTCGATCACCAGATGACAACGGTGGAACTGTCACAACAAAAGTGAAAAGAATGGATTTCGTTGTCGACAACAGTTGGATTGTTCCAAATTCGCCACTTATTTCTAAAACGTTAAAGACACATTGCAACGTTGAGTATTGGTCGGAAGATCATCTGCGTTGTTTGTTTTTGCGCCTGATAAGAAAACAAAAAATGTCGTGTATCACAAGGTACTTAAGTGAAGAGCAACCTATGTACTGAAATGCAGAAACAAAAATAAATGATTAATGTACTTCATTTTTTTTCTAAGAAATAAATTAAGTTACTAAATTCGAAAATCGGCTTATTTATTGCCTTTAAGGCGGAACAGAGTTCGCCGGGTCAGCTAGTTTAATATAAAATGGTTAATGAATACCATCTAACTTAATTTATGTTGCAAAGAAATTGTCCGCTTACTGATCGTTATGAGTAATGTAACTACTGAGAGCATTCAATTATTTCTGTACCCATATATCTGGAATATCCTGGGAAGGAATCCCAGTAACGAAACACAATAAGATGGTACTACACTGTTTAAGCATGTTGCTTTAAAAGGTCACTAAACTTCCCAAGACATGCGATATAGTCGAAGGAATTATGAGGACCGTTTTAATTTCACTGGGACATTGTGAGAAAATCCAGACGAGATACAGTAACTACCTTTCTTTGTGAAAATTATCAGAATCATAGCATACTTCCTTAAATGGTTTCACCGTGGGAGTGCTATGCTTCGGCATCAACCAGAGAGATACCACGGTCTCACAGAAAACCACTTTTATGCAATTTTTGCGTTGTTTTTAACCAAGGGAGTGAGGTAACCGAGAACAACCTCTCCCCTAAATCTGGAAGGACACTCAAATGGTGAAAACGTACTTCTGATTCTTGAGGTGTCCATGGATGGTGGTACTCACTTACCATCAGGTAAACCTATCTGCTACGACCGAAATTCGAAGTAAGTTACTTAGGGGAATATAATCCCCTAAGTAACTTACTTCGAATTTCGGTCCTACACCTACACCTACTTTCGCACTCAATAAATTGTACTTGGGTTGTATTTAGAATCAAAGTGGGCAACAGTGGTTCTAAATACAACCCTTATTAACTCTAACAGAACTGGCAATAAATTTTCTTTTAGATACTGTTCGTGTACATCAGTTTCTATAGGCCGTTATTTGATAATAAGAAAATCCACAACACTTCGGGCGTCACCCTGCAGTAAGCTGTATAAGCTCAGACGATGAGAGATAGCTATAAATTAAGTTTTCAATTTGCCAATGACGCATCGCTAAGACTTGAAGCGAGCACCCCTTGCAATATATTTTAAAGGGCGTCTGCCTGTATGAAAATTATCCTAACATTTTGTTGTAATGTACAATGTCAGGAGAGTACTTTGATGTTTGAGGTTAGTACAATGATAATGAATAAAACTATGAAACAAGGTATAACTAAGTAATTTACGGGGACCCTTGTCCAGTAGTGTGACAGTAGAAGATTGATGTTGATGAGTTGTATTTTGTTATTGAAAATGTTTAGAGAAAATCACTATAGGTGGTAGGTATTTATTTAATCTATTTTAAGTATATAAGATTATAAAGTAAATATAAAACAATATATCATAGGCTTACGTATTACTATATTACACAGGTGGTCTGAAAAGTTTCGATGGCAAGACTGGTGAATAAAAGCCAGTGAATCACGTTGTTCATCTATTGACAGTTTCTCGCCAAAGTTTCAGCCATTTTGGACGCGCATTTGTTATGTAACAGTCGTCTGAGTGAGTTGATGTGAGCGTTTTTATGCAATTTTTATGCAAAAAAAGTTATGAAAAGCAATACGCCTACGCAAATCAAAGATGAGTTGGATTCTGTGTATGGGGACTCTGAATAATCATTTACTACAGTGAAACTTTGGGCAGCTGAATTTAAACGTGGCCATAAGAGCTTGGGAGAAGATGAACGTTCGGGACGTCCAAAAACTGCAACTACCGACGAAAACATCACCAAAGTTCATCAACGGTGCCAGACAACCGCCGAATTCAAGTGAGAGAGATAGCAGAGATTATGAATATATCAAAAGAACGTGTTCGTTACATATTAAATCAACATATAGACATGAGAAAGCTGTCTGCGCGTTGGGTGCCGCGTTTGCTCACGTTAGACCAAAAACGTGTTCGAATGAACATTTCCAACTCTGATCAATCACTGTAGATAAAACTTGGATACACCATTATACGCCCGAAACAAAAATACAGTCTAAACAGTGGACTGCAAAGGGGGAACCGGCTCCGGAAAGGCAAAAATAGTTTTTTTAGACTGTTAGACTGTTTTTTGGGATAGTCATGGAGTTATTTAAATCGATTTTCTCCAAAATTGAAAAAAAAAAACATAACAGGAGCATACTACGCATCGTCATTGTACTAGACAAGCTGAAGCAACTAGTAAACAATATATCACTAGTAAACAATGTTTAGAAGCGTAGGTAGGCCTCCTATAAGTTACGGGAAGCCGTTGGATGCGAAGCAGCACAAGATCAGTTGTTGTGGAGAGCCTTGGGGGAGGCCTATGTCCTGCAATGGACGTGTTTTATCTGAGATGATGATGATGATGACGGAAGTATAACTTCCCAAAAAAAATTCAACCCGTTCAAAAGTTGTAAGGAGGAATCTTAAGGAGTTCTGAGGGAACAAACACGAAAAAAATAAAAACAAAATAGAGAACTTTCACCTTTTTTTGAAATCTTTTTTTTTAAAGTACGTTTGTATCAACAAATATCTTTGATTTTTGTTCTCCTTACTTGAACTCCTGAAGATAAAAAACAAGATATTTTTTATACGCTGTTAGATTGACAATAAGCGGTTTTCGTCACAACAAAATCTTTCGAATATGACTGCGCTTAACGTACACAGAAAGTTAGGATAAAGAAGGCCATGGAAAGGTTTTTGCACCAACAAAAAACGCAAAGATCAGAAATGTGTCTGAAACGAAAAACTGTAGTTTCAAGCACAGAAATTCTAAAATTTATTTTTAAATATTAATTAAAGTAGCAGCCAGTTTAATAAAGGTTAACAAAATTACACCATCGTTTATATTTACATACCTACACCCGTATATTCCAGTGGCGGATACGTATTTAAATGCTTAAATTATGGTTAGTTATGTACATTTCATAAATACAGAGGATGTTTAGTATGGAGGGTTGGCTGTATGCGGTTACATGCAGCAAAATGCAGTGTTGCGCTCCATTATGGGGCCTATAAATCAAGTGCATTGAAATCTCCTTCCTCCTTCGTGTCCGTGAGCCATCGCCGAGCGACGGATATTTGCACCAATTCCCCGCCGAACCGAAAGAGGTACACAGCGATCTACTTTGTTACTGTTCGTAGCAGTTCTATCGGCTGTGCGCTACTGCCGAACACCAACACGGCAAACCCTTATCTACCATAATTATCGTAAACAAACACTTGAGCGTTTTGTACTTCTCGATAAAAATTGTCGGACGTCAGGATTTAGACATATTTTTAAATAATCTTATATTACTAAATTTGGGTTGGCAAAAAAGATACAAGCCCCCCAGAGCTATACTATAACTCCGGACCAATTTTCCTTTAATCTACTATCCAAATCCGTGCAAAATAAAAATAAAACCTGTGAGGCCGTGGTATCACTCCGGTCGAGCCGATACATATCTCTCCTACGTGATTGGAGAGGCCATCGAACCAATGTTCCCGGTACTTCTATTAAATAATTTTATGTCATAATATACAAGACTATGAGTGCTTGTCTTAATATTTTTTATCGGTTGAAAAAAGAACAACAAAACAATACAAAACAAAAATAAAACAAAATTGTTGTATATATTCAAATTTAGTTGTACTACTCGTATACATATACACCTTATAACTGGTTTAGCGCAAACTCTAATATTTGATTACAACAAGAATATAACTACTATTGAACATATAAAACTCAATAGCACAATCACACAATGGGGGAGGCACGTCCCGACGATATTCCGAGGACATCCATTCACTCTTAGCTACTCAATGGCCTTTGCATGTTGCATTCTGAACCGCTGCATGGTCGTGGTCTAAATTGCATTAATATTTCTAGCTCCAATTTGGTACTCATTGACGGCTTTGAAGCCAAATTTGCATGTTTTGACTGAATGTTTCATTAACATTTAATTTCTTTTTATCAATTTCCTAAAAGAAACTTAGTGGGAAACGAGAGAAGTAATAAATCATACTTGTTGTCTATTCCTGTTTTTTTTCACACTAATATTATAAAGAAGTAAAGTTTGTGAGTTTCTTTGTTCGGTGTAATCTCCGGTACTACTGATCCGATTTTAGGAATTCTTAACTGTTAGAAAGGTATATTATCCCATAGTTCTTTTAGGCTACTTTTCACCGTCGGATATCATTTCCGAGGTCTGGTCCCCAAGTTGGTTGGGGCAGCGCGTGCGTTGGCGCGGCTGCTGCCCAACATGAAGGGACCCGATGACTCCTGCCGGAGACTCTACTCGGGGGTTGTGCGGTCCATGGCCCTTTACGGGTGCCCAGTATGGGCGGGGGCCCTGAAGGCCAGCAACGTCGCGATACTGCGACGACCGCAGCGAATGCTGGCCATCAGGATCATAAGGGGGTACCGCACGATCTCCTTTGAGGCGGCGAGTCTCCTGGCCGGAACTCCACCGTGGGACCTGGAGGCGAGAGCCCTTGCGGCTCTGTATCAGTGGCGCAAGGAGGCGCAGGAGTTGGGTCGATGCCCCGAGATTCGAGAAATCGATGACCGGAAATCCCAACTCCGCCAGGTCATCATAGGGGAGTGGAGGGAACGACTCGGGCAACCGAGCGCCGGGCACGCCGTCATTGCGGCGGTAAGACCCGTTATGGAGGATTGGCTCGAGAGGCGTCACGGGACCCTCTCATACCGATTGACGCAGGTGATCACTGGGAAGGGATGTTTCGGAGATCACCTGTGTCTGATCCGCAAGGAGCCAACGCCTGAGTGCCACCACTGCGATGGCCAGACCGTGGACACGGCTCTCCACACGCTGGCAGAGTGCCCGGCGTGGGTTGAGCAGAGGCGAGACCTCGTGGCGGCCATCGGAGTGGGAGTTCTCTCGCTCGATAGCCTGATTGCGGCTATCGTGCGGAGCGAGAGTGCGTGGAACTCTGCCGTCTCCTTCTGCGAGCAAGTTATGCTCGCGAAGGAGACGGCGGAGCGGGACCGGGAGAGGCTTAGAACTCTCCCGGCCCGCCAGGCCCGGGCACGGGCCAGGCAGCGCAGGCGACTCAGGCGCCGGAGGTCGCAGAACGACCTCCGTCCTCCATAAGCGCAGGCCTGGGGGTGACAGGTGAGGCCATCTGTCACCCTAGCAGAAGCAGGCCGGGGTGGCGGCGAGCGCGTTGCGAAGCGCGCTCGCTTCCTGGGAGCACAGGGAACATGGGGTTCCCACACGGGGCGGGGGTCGTCTACTCGTCTGTAGATGACCCGAGGTATGTCGGGGCACCAGGGACTTCCTTTCTAGGGTATACCTGGTTCCCCGGCTATTAGTACCCGGCGAAGGCGTGCGGTTTTAGTCGGTTCGAGTCCGACATGCCACCGACAGGTGGTATCCGAGGGGATTTCCGCACGGAAAAAAAAAAAAAAAAAGGCTACTTTTCACCGCGAGCCGCGGGCAAAAGCTAGTCTTAAATATATACTCTAAAGTGTCTGGTTGACAATAGACATGCGCCTTACATGAGTGAGACATCTAGTCACATTTTGTCACTAAGTTACGGTTGTATTCTAAATAATTATACATATATTTGACTATATTGACAGCACGAATGGCGTAGTGGCTTAGGCGGTCGCCACGCCGCTTGTTAAAAAAATTATATTAAAATAAATACTAGTCTCAATACTAAATCCTTATTACGTATGTATGATCCCCATATTGACGATGAGGTAGAACGAAAATAATTCTTTAAGAAGATATTATTCCAGTAAACCATGAAACTTTCTTTCTTTTTTGTTGTTAATACGTGCATCATACACACTAAAATTAAACCACCTTCCATAGCTTGACATTATCCGTTTCAATTATTAGTAATAAATATGACGACATTGCACGTGCATAGAATAGGCAGCGGGTGTCATGTATGTGTTAATACCAAACCTTGCCTCAGAGACATGTCGGCCGGCTCAGCAAAATGTCAAAGGGAAATTGAAAATTAATTTATGCTCGTAAACCTACAGCTCGTAGATTGAAAATTATTGTCGTTACTCTTCATGTCTAAAATAGTACGATATATGTTAGAGTTCACTTGTAATACATAATAGGGTTTATACTGTAGCCTTCTAAAAATAAAATAAAACAGCAGGGTCAGAGGTCATGGATTCGATGCTCGCCCAGGACAAATAATTGTGTGGTGAGCACGATCGTTTGTTCTGTGTCTAAGTGTAATGATTCTATACTATGTATTTATTTAGAAATATATGTAAGTATTTTTTATTTATTTTATTTAGTACTTTATGCACAAAAAAATGTACAAAGACTTAATGCCGTAGACTGGCAGAGAATGCCCTCTGCCAGTCTACCTTGGGGTGGTGTAGAGATGAGTGATTAGTTGCAAGAACTACATACACAAAAGGATACACGAAAAAAAATGCGATTAGAAAAAGTGATGAATATCATTAAAACTTTCTTACAAACATACATATACCTACACATATATACATTCGTACAAACATATATATACATACATACGCACATACATTTACAGAATTCGTAAAATATATTAGATATTAATCCAATGATGATGTAGCTTCTTTGTGTGTGAGTTTTTTATAGTTGTTTTATAGTTTACTTTCATAAAAACACGGCAACTTGTTACCGAGTGTCTGTGACTCGTGGTACGTATTCCATAGGCTCACTTGCGTGAATAAAAAGGACAGGTGCAGCCAAGTAAACTTTTCAAATTAACAGCAGAGCCATTATTTTACATAATAAACTATAGGTAGTAGTTTAGTTTCGATCAGTTTAATATTTGTAAGATAGGTCTTACAAATATTAAACTGATCGAAACTAAATTTAATGGCTTCTTTGCATTTCCAAAGCAAACTATACCTAAGCATGCTTTGGTTATACCTAAAACATCACATCAGTATCATCTAGGGTGCGAAACTGTATGAATAAAACTATGTGTAAGAGTTAAGATTGTAATTAAGCGTATAGTATTATCTCTTATCTGTCATTAAATAACATTTGTAAAACAGCGATTTGAAAACAAAATGGGATTGACAATAGAAATGCACTTTTTTTTCTTAAAAGACAACTAATGCATTAGGAATATATCCTCTGTCGCGCGGGATTTTACAAACATACATGAAAGGGATACAAAGAAAACCCAGACTTAGAACAACACTTTGTGGATCACACTAAGTGTCGTCCCATGTACGGATCGGACCCACAACACTCAGCGTAGTAGTGAGCGGCGTGTCGACCGCTTAAACCACTACGCCATCCGTGCAGTCGTAAGTGTATTGGTAATCTATTTGCAACCTGATTTTGTTTTAATGACAAAGATAGGTATTTTACATTCAGTTTCAGGCAAATGTATCAAAATGAAAAGTGATAAGAAAAGCCCGTTGGTAATACCATTGGATTCGTTTATTTAGAATTGTCTTAATTCAATATGAGAAGCAAATTTTTGCCTTAGCAAGTGTGTCTCATTTACATGAAATATTTTACGTCCTAAGCAGACATATACTTCATTGTCCATTTGCAAACCTGCAAACATACACGAAGTTACAAAACCCACGAAACTCTAAAAGAGAATAGAATAAGAGAAATATTAGACTAAGTCTAACATTTATCTTTACCTAGACGACGTTACTGCTGTACAAATTTTTTATCCTCCTTTGTTATCTTAAAACTACAGACGTGATTGTTTAATAGCTATTCTTTGTTACAGCCAATTCAAATATGATACCCGCATACGTGACGTTAAGTCGACGTACATGTAATATGGGGCTGAACGCACTCGCGGGACGACTCCCAAAAAGAGTCGTAAATACTCCCGCCGCCGCTCACTTATAAATTAGGATCATAAAGCAGTTGCCGAACTTTGTTGGCGGCACGACGACCATAAAACAGCGCTTACGCCGAGGGGATCGACGACGGGGCCACTTGTCTCGCCATGGCTCCTGATCTTTCAATTCAAACAGATTTTAATAAAATGTCATACTAGATTAATTGCAATGAGCTTGCAAAGGGCTTAGTAATGCAAACATCGAATAAATGTTTTGTTTACGTTCCCTTAGTAGATCAGATAGTAAATATAAAGTTAAATTAAAAGCATGAGTTTTGTAATATTGTAGTTACCATTTGATTACATTGAAATAGAGAGTTGTGTTGAGTGCATTCTCTAAATATATGACCATGTTATACTGAGACAAATTTAGAATACTGCGAAAGTGAATAAATTAAACACGAGCCACTCATCATCATCACTCATCATTTAGTAGTAATGACCATTATTAAAGTAGGTAGTTAGTACAAATCAGTAGTTTCTCGATATCTATTTTTGACCAAAATCGTAAAATCAAAAAAAAAGTTGGTTAAATGTCAGTGCAAAATCATCATCATCATCAACAGCCTTTAACAGTCCACTGCTGGACATAGGCCTTTTCTTAGAAAGGAGGTTTTGGCCTACTATACCACCGGTTGGGATAGGGTTCTTGTCAAGTTGTCCTTCTCTTTGCAGTTTTGTTGTCCTGCATAGTTTGCTCCCTTAGTCGGCTCTAATTGCAAAATATTGAGAAAAATATTAAAGGGAGCTGAACTTCAAGAATTTGAAGCTTTTCACTGTAGCTTTTCGACTGTCTGCAAAACTAATGAAAGCTCCCGTTGCCCGCACATATGGCGACTTGAATCTAATGCAACAGCGAAGTAATATACAATATGCACAGGTTGAAGTTCTTATTTTCTCATTTAAATGTTTTAATAAAACCTCCGAGACATATTTACAATGTACAATCCAATGGGTAACCATTTTAAAACACTATTATTACCTCTGTTAACTTTTATTATTCCAATCAGAAAGTAGTGTTGCAGTCAATAGACGCTGACTTTAATTAAGACTCTTAATACTATAGCAACCCTTTTGTTTCATGGGCACATTCAGGGGTCGACTAAAGGGGTGCGTGGTCCGGAACCTCCTTGTGGTGCACCCTGGGCAACGGAGACGGCAGCGCCTCTCTCCCTAGGTGGGGGAGGCGCTGCCGCCTGCGGCCAATTCCGGCCGAGGTGGGAACGGCCCGTCAAGGGCTGTTCGGAGGGCTGCTTTCCGCGTGTCCCTCTGTTTGGCAGAGGGCATAGGGGAGAGCGGGCTGGGGGCGGACGGGTCCACTGCAGCTGGCTCTGTCCAGAGGTGGGGGACACTGGTCTGACGCAGACCACCGTCCGGCCATGTCGTAACCCTGACTGGCAACGGTCAGGAATGACGGCTCTTCGAGGGCTACGAGGAAGGCAACCTCTATAAAAAACCCTGGGGCGGACGAACCCGGTCTGGTGCAGACCCCGTCCGGCCCAGCCGTAATCCTGAATGGACAGGACCGGTGGATCTTCGGATCCGCGAGGACGTAAACCTCTATAAAAAATGCTCTAAGCCCACGTTCTGACGCCTGGCAAGGGGCTGAGTCACTGGAGGGAGTCCAGTGCCGAAGGCGTCCCCGTCGAAGGACGTTAAACTTAACATTATGACATGGGCCCAAAGATTGATAAATCTACCCAGGAGGGTACCAGACGCACTGCGTCTGGAGAATCCCTCCCGGAGCCAGACGGCTCCGGCAGCTCCCAAACGTACTCTGGGGGGAGCAACCTTTGTCTTACCTGCCCGTTGCCGAGCAGTAAATCCGGCAACCGAAATTACGCGGAGGACGCAAGAAACATGGAGATAGTGTCGAACACCGACACTGCCTCGGAGATGAGCGGAGCGAGTACCCCTATGGTCTCAGCTGCGGAGCAGCACCAGAAGGGTACTCCAAAGCGCAAAAGGCGCTCGCTTCGCCTGGGCCTGAAGAGGCAATTGGAGTCGGCCTCGAGCGATGAAGCCTCGGCTCCCAAAGTCGGCACAAGCCGCAGAGGCGCTCGCGGCGGAGGCCGACTTCCTAGAGTTGCCCAGGAGCAGAAGACGGAGCCCCTACGCTCCTACACTCCCGTGAAGAGGGTCGCGTCCGAGAGGTCGACAGACGTGACCGAGGTGAGGAGCGAGAGGGAGGGTGAGCGGAAGCAGAGCAAAACCGGCAACCCCGTGGACCAGATCGAGGAGGCAATCGGCGTGGCCGATTGCCTGCTCCAGAAGTCCGGGGTAGCCAAGGGTCACGAACAGGAGGCCCTGGTAGCGGTCGTGCGCTCCATAATCGAGGCGGGACGACTCCTCGTGGCCGAGAGCAAGGCCCACGCTAGGGAGAGAGCCCGCCTCGAGGCGGATCTCGCCAAGGCTCGTGCCCACGCTGGTGCCACACCAGCGTCTTCGGCACCTGTGGCGTTGTCCGCCCGTAAGGAGCCGGACTTAGTCCGACTCGTGGCGGAGATGGAGGAGCGTATAATGAGGCGCATCTCCGCAATAGAGAGCGCCCGTTGTCGTCCACCTCTGGCTCCGCCAAGGGCAACCTATGCGGCCGCTGCCAGGGCGGGCCTAACAGCCCAGCCAGCAGCTAGGGTGGCTGGGCCGTCATCAGCGCCCCCGCCCCAGAAGACCGGAAAGGGCAAAGGGAAGGGGAAGGCGGCCCCAACCCAAGCCCCAGTCTCGGCCCCGGCTGACACCGCACAGCGCCCGTTGGAGCGGGGCTGGACGGTGGCCGGGGACAGTAAAAAGAGGCGGAAGGCCGCCAAAAAAGCGGCCAAGAAGGCGAGGAGGGACGCCGCCGCCGCCGCGAAGGGAGCGCCGAGGAAGCTCCGCGCCCCTCGCTCCTCGGCCGTCGTTATCACTTTGACGGCGGAGGCAGCGGAGAGGGGCGTGGGGTACGCCGAGGTCTTGACGAAAGTCAAGGCCAACGTGGACCTCAAAGCCCTCGAGATTCCGGGCGTCCGGTGTAAAAACACACGGACGGGAGCCCGGCTCCTCGAGGTAGCCGGCGCTACCAGTGGCCCCAAAGCCGATGCCCTAGCGGCTAAGCTGAGGGAGTCACTGGATGCAGCTGACGTCCGAGTGTCCAGGCCCACTAAATGCGCCGAAGTCCGCATCACGGGCCTGGACGACTCTGTCACGGCGGACGAGCTCAGACTCGCCGTGGCGGAGACGGGAAGCTGCCCTCTGGACAGCGTGAAGGCCGGAGCAATACGCTTCGGCCCCGGTGGACAGGGGGCAGCGGTTGTCAGCTGCCCCATCGCGGCGGCCCAGAAGGTCGCCGATGGACGGAGCCTCCTGGTCGGAGGTTTCCTGAGGGCGCAGGCACGACTCCTGCAGGCCCGACCGGCAAGGTGCTTCAGGTGCCTGTCGGTGGGTCACGTAGGGGTGCACTGCACGGCGGAGGCCACCGTAGGTGACCGATGCTTCCGCTGTGGCCAGCCCGGTCACAAGGCGGGTGGCTGCAACGCTCCGCTGCGTTGCTTTAGGTGCGCAGCGGGGGGCAAGCCTGCCGACCACCGGGTTGGTGGTAAGGCCTGTGCCCTATCGCGACCGAAGCCGGGAGGCCGACCTTCCGCCTCCGAGCCGCTGATCCAGACGGAGAGTGCCGCTGGACAGCCGCAAAGTTCGCTGCGGGATGCGGGGATGGAAGTCCAGTGATGGATCCACATCTCCGCATCCTCCAGGTGAACGTAGGCCACGGTGCCGATGCTCAGGATCTTCTGCTCCAGAGCATGGCACAGTGGTCCATCAACATCGCCGCTATCGCCGAGCCATATGTCCATCGGTTTCTCGGGCCTGCCTGGGAGACCGACTTGGACGGCACGGCGGCCCTGGTGCACGGTACCGCAGCCGGCACTCCACCTCTTGCGGTAGTTGCAAGGGGACGGGGCTGTGTAGCGGCGATAGTTGGAGATATAGCGGTCGTGGCCGCTTATTTCACGCCGAACCGAAACCTAACTGAGTACGAGCAATGGCTCGCTCAGCTGGCCGTCGTCGTCGATGCCTGTCGCCCCCACCCGGTTCTTGTGCTGGGGGACTTCAACGCCTGGTCGCAGGCTTGGGGTTCCCTGCGCACGAACCCGAGGGGCAGGGCATTGGAGAACTGGGCTGAAAGATTCGGCCTAGTTCTCCTAAACCGGGGGGCCGTGGCCACGTTCGTGACGGCGAGGGGTAGTTCGATCGTGGACATCTCGTTCGCATGCCCCTCGCTAGCGCGTCGTGTCCAAGGCTGGCGCGTCGTTGTCGGGGAGGAGACAGGTTCGGATCACCGATATATTCGGTTTGACGTCTCCGCCCCTGCAGATGGCGCGCCGGTCAGACCGGCACCACCTGAACCACGTTGGGCGCTCAAGCGCTTAGATCGCGACCTCCTCCTGGAAGCCGCCATCGTACAGGCCTGGGCTCCTGCGCCGGACAGGCCTGTCGACGTCGATGCTGAAGCACAGTGGTTCCGGGAGGCCATGACCCGCGTCTGCGATGCGGCGATGCCTAGGGCTCAGCCCAATACTGCAAGGCGCCAGGTCTACTGGTGGTCGCCGGAGATCGCACGGCTGCGTCAAGCCTGCGTGACCGCGCGCCGCCAGTGGTCCAGGTTCCGCAGGAGGCGTCGCCGCCCCGAAGATGCGGCAGCGAGAGAGGCGGAGCTGTTAGCGGGTTACAGGGTTGCCAAGAGGACCCTTCAGGCAGCGATAAAGCGGGCCAAGAGCGAGGCCCGCCGCGAGATGCTGGAGACACTGGAGCGGGATCCGTGGGGACGCCCCTACCGTATGGTTAGGGGCAAGATGCGCCCATGGGCCCCGCCGCTCACACGGTGTCTTCAGCCAGAGCTGCTTGAGAGGGTCGTTGGCTCCCTGTTCCCAACGCGAGTGGTGGAGCATACACCGCCACAGATGGCTCCGCCTCCGGCGCTTGAGGCGCCTAACGTGGATGACGACGACGTGCCTGAGGTCACTGGGGTGGAACTAAGGGTGGCGGTGTTACGGCTTAAAGCCAAAAACACCGCCCCGGGACCCGATGGCATTCCTGGCCGAGCGTGGGTCCTGGCCTTAGTCGACGAGGCTCTCGAGCCCCGACTGCGAGGGTTCTTCAGCGCATGCCTCGAGCGGGGCCAGTTTCCGAAATTGTGGAGGACGGGGAAACTGGTCCTCATCCGAAAGGAGGGGCGCCCGGCGGACTCACCGTCCGCCTACCGGCCCATAGTGTTGCTTGACGAGGTGTGCAAGCTCTTTGAAAGAGTGATTGCAAGGCGCCTCGTCAAGCATCTCGTGATGGTTGGGCCGGATCTGGCCGACAACCAGTACGGTTTCCGTCAGGGGCGCTCCACCGTGGATGCGATCATGCGCGTGAAGGCTCTGGCGGAGGAAGCAGTCTCCCGGGGCGAAGTGGTGTTGGCGGTGTCCTTGGACATCGCCAACGCGTTCAACACTATGCCCTGGAGCTGCATCAGGGAGGCGCTCGTGTATCACGAAGTGCCTCTCTACCTCCGCCGCATAGTCGGGGCATATTTGTCGGAGAGAGCCGTCGTCTACCCCAGTAGGACCGGTCTCGGTAGGCGTGAAATGTCGTGCGGTGTTCCGCAGGGATCGGTGTTAGGGCCA
The DNA here is from genome assembly GCA_902825455.1 of Arctia plantaginis. Classification (NCBI taxonomy): domain Eukaryota; kingdom Metazoa; phylum Arthropoda; class Insecta; order Lepidoptera; family Erebidae; genus Arctia; species Arctia plantaginis. The sequence goes on from CADEBD010000542.1 coordinate 18,061, forward strand.
CTCTTGTGGAGTATCGGCTACGACTGGGTGCTTCGGGGTGCCTTCTTGGATGGTGTCGCCGTCGTGTGCTACGCGGACGACACACTCGTGACGGCGCGCGGCAAGACGCACCACGAGGCAACCCTGAGGGCCACGGCCGGGGTTGCCCAAGTCGTTTGAGCGTATCCGGCGGCTGGGTCTCGAGGTGGCTCTGCACAAGTCCGAGGCCCTGTTCTTCCACGGGCTTCGGAGGAAGCCGCCTGAGGGATCTAGCCTCACGGTAGAGGCACTCGCATCGGCATCGAGCCCTCGATCAGGTATCTGGGGCTCGTACTCGATGGCCGATGGGACTTCGGATATCATTTCCGAGGTCTGGTCCCCAAGTTGGTTGGGGCAGCGCGTGCGTTGGCGCGGCTGCTGCCTAACATGAAGGGACCCGATGACTCCTGCCGGAGACTCTACTCGGGGGTTGTGCGGTCCATGGCCCTTTACGGGTGCCCAGTATGGGCGGGGGCCCTGAAGGCCAGCAACGTCGCGATACTGCGGCGACCGCAGCGAATGCTGGCCATCAGGATCATAAGGGGGTACCGCACGATCTCCTTCGAGGCGGCGAGTCTCCTGGCCGGAACTCCACCGTGGGACCTGGAGGCGAGAGCCCTTGCAGCACTGTATCAGTGGCGCAAGGAGGCGCAGGAGTTGGGTCGATACCCCGAGATTCGAGAAATCGATGACCGGAAATCCCAACTCCGCCAGGTCATCATAGGGGAGTGGAGGGAACGACTCGGGCAACCGAGCGCCGGGCACGCCGTCATTGCGGCGGTAAGACCCGTTATGGAGGATTGGCTCGAGAGGCGTCACGGGACCCTCTCATACCGATTGACGCAGGTGATCACTGGGAAGGGATGTTTCGGAGATCACCTGTGTCTGATCCGCAAGGAGCCAACGCCTGAGTGCCACCACTGACCGTGGACACGGCTCTCCACACGCTGGCAGAGTGCCCGGCGTGGGTTGAGCAGAGGCGAGACCTCGTGGCGGCCATCGGAGTGGGAGTTCTCTCGCTCGATAGCCTGATTGCGGCTATCGTGCGGAGCGAGAGTGCGTGGAACTCTGCCGTCTCCTTCTGCGAGCAAGTTATGCTCGCGAAGGAGACGGCGGAGCGGGACCGGGAGAGGTTTAGAACTCTCCCGGCCCGCCAGGCCCGGGCACGGGCCAGGCAGCGCAGGCGACTCAGGCGCCGGAGGTCGCAGAACGACCTCCGTCCTCCATAAGCGCAGGCCTGGGGGTGACAGGTGAGGCCATCTGTCACCCTAGCAGAAGCAGGCCGGGGTGGCGGCGAGCGCGCTGCGAAGCGCGCTCGCTTCCAGGGAGCACAGGGAACATGGGGTTCCCACACGGGGCGGGGGTCGTCTACTCGTCTGTAGATGACCCGAGGTATGTCGGGGCACCAGGGCCTTCCTTTCTAGGGTATACCTGGTTCCCCGGCTATTAGTACCTGGCGAAGGCGTGCGGTTTTAGTCGGTTAATGAAATCTCATTGTATAATTTTTCTTTTATAAAACTGTTGATTCAAACATTTCGCTGAATCTTACAGGACGTTCAATGTTGAAAGCTAACATTTAATACTTTGATTTTAAATAACATGTTAAATAATTTATAGTCTGTTAACAAATTTATGTTATGTTTTTAGTAGCAACTATTTTTGAATTGGGCGTAAGTAATATATTAATTTTCAATCTATACCAGATTATAAATCTACTTGTCTGTTTCTAAAACGTTTTTTTCTCTTCTTTCTAGACGTCACCAATCATTTTGAGTTTATAGTCTAAAAGATTTTTGACATACATGTAAATAAAATCGATACTTATTTATACAAAAGTTGTCATCGCATAATTTTGATGAATATTGGCAGTTCATTCAGTGTGAAACGTTGCACCAGACCGACCCGTAACGTCATTACAGAATGAATGCAATGAATCATTAAGTCCGTCAGCATTCCATTAATTAGCACTTCATATTATACAATTGAATTATTGAATTGAAATTGGAAGCGGCAGTGTTTGGACTTGCGATCAAGAGGTCGTGGGTTTGAACCCTGACTGGTACACTACCGACGTGAACCCACTCCTAATACAAGCAATTTAGCTTAGCAGGAGGGGTTAACGGAAATGCTAGTAATTTCGGTTGCTAGTAGACCTTTAAAACGTTAATAAGTGACAGCAATTTTATCATGATCTAAAATGTGTTTTATTATGATTAGATGATATTTTGCTCATTTGTCAAAAAATTCAAGGAAACAACTGATTACAGGATACATTATAAGTTGAGTAAATTTTAACAATAATGATATAGCAGAGGTAAGATGCATCTTAATTCCTATAAAATATGAATAAAGACAAGGAAACCTTGACACAAACCCTATACCAGACCGTCTGGCCAGCGTAACATAGTAGGACAACACCTCCTTTCTAAGGAGGCCTCCTATGTCTAGCAGTGGACTATTTTAGGCTAGTCAACAAGTTTAAAAACTTGTTAATTCTTGATAAAGCTCCTAAAATATGAGCGATGGCTCATTAGATACGGAATGACGTCTAGAAGATTGTTTCGAAAGTATGTATTAGCACATAAAAAATTAAGATGAAAAAAGATAGCATTTCGTTTTTTGTTTCAAAATTATTAACATTTAAGGATTTTTCAAAAAAGATTCTTAAAGAGGAGCAAAATTTTCAAGAAAAAAGTTTCGACTCCTGGAACTCTTTATCTATTACTTATCATTTTAATTCAACGCCGAAAATAGGACTCCGCCCAGCCGTAACGACAAAGGCACACTACCGCTAAAGACAGTGTACCACATAAAATAATCTTTTCTCGTAACAAATATTAATTTAAAAATTTAAATGGATTATGGTATCATCTAGACATTTGAAAGAATAAATCTCCTCTGGAAAAAATCGCTAAATCATTTTTTTTAAGTTATACCATTGTTAATTATTTTTTTTTTTTCAAAACAAAAAGTTTAAAATATATCTATATTTTTTTATAAAGTAAATTAAAGTTTATTATTTTGTTTATAAAACTTCATTTTTTTTACTTTTAAAGTAAAAAAAATGTAGTTTTTTTTTCATTTAATTCAATATAGAATCATCATCATCAACAGCCTTTAGCAGTCCACTGCTGGACATTGGCCTCTCCTTAGAAAGGAGGTTTTGGCCTGCTATACCACGCTGGCCAGACGGGTTGGTATAGGGTTTGTTTCAAGTTTTCTTTCTCTTTGCAGTACTGTTGTTCCACGTAGTTTGCTCCCACAGTCGGCTCTTACGACACCCACGGGATGAATAGGGGTGATGACACTCTGTATTCTTAATCCGTCACCACACGGATAGAATATAATAAATATATTATCGGTCCAGTCCGGTCCGGTCCGGTCAATCCAATATAGAATATATTATCGTATCTATATATTCATATGCTCGTTTATTGAAAAGGCACACTTTTTTTATGATATATTTGTATTTTATTTATTTTTATAAAAGACTAGGAATAAATCCTTTTTCACACAGAATATTTTTTAAAGACTTTACAAACGTACATGAAACAGTCACAAAGAATACCCAGACTCAGAACAACAATTTGTGGATCACCCAAAATGATGTCCCATGTGGGGATCGAACCCGCAACACTTAGCGCAGTAGGCGAGGTGACCGCTTAAACCACTACGCCATTCGTGCAGTCGATATAGGAGACAAATGATCAGACAGTCAGCTAAAGAAACATCCCATTATAAGGGGGTTTGGGCCTTCAGTAACCTTACTTGGTGAAAAAAGCAATACAAAGATGAAAAATATCGGTTTTCTGTGACAAGAAATGGCGAAGTTTGACTCTCCGGTATTTCATATCTGCGCTTTTGTATTTTATAAAAACATATGTTTTTAATTACTTTTTAGATACGTAAATCTACTAAAGCCATCTTTTTCTCTGATGGTAGCAGATGTGGAAGTTTCACTCATCATTTCGGGATCGCGAAATCGCTTGGAAGTAATTCGCGAAGGCGAGTTCGCCGCAGACGCTTTACTTACAGCACTTGAAGTTAGTTGGGACAAAGTTGGTCGGCTACGCCACTCATACACTCGGTACGACAACTTACTCACTTTTGCTCACTTCGAGCTTAACGCCTGCAGATTTTAAGAGGCTTTTAAATGTACTTGTAACCATTGATTAGTACTTACTTCATTTGTACCCCACAAACTCTCTCGTTTATAATGATAATGGTTCTAAGTTTACCCATTATAAATATTTTACTATCGCATATTTTACACACGAATATTAATAAGTGCACTTACCTGCCCAGACATTAAATAAAAGTTAAAAAAAGGCAAACTTTCAAATGTATTAAGAAAATGTTTTATCAAAGGCGAATACTATTTTAATGGAAATATATTAGGACGACTAACAATTAGGTTAAATATGAGGCAAGCAACAATAATTTCACATAACAATTGCTTGAAAATGAACCTGCTAATAGATTATAATTCTATCAATATACAGTATCAAAATGTAAATTGTTTCGATACCGTAGCTGATTTTATTAATTTAACTATTTGTATTCATGTCAGAAATGTAAAATATGTTTAGTTTAAATATTTGTACGTTCTACCTCGCCTTTTATTTTGTAATTAAAAAACTATAATATTGATAAACCTACTGATAGTTGTTATTATTATATTTTAGTTGACATCCTGAGGAACTACCCTATTATAGAATAACTTGCTGCGCCCCGGTGTGTTACCCGCGATTTGTCAGATACACTAAAACGTGTATCCCACTGAAACACTCCATTTTTTCGGCATAAAAGTAGGCTAATTGATCAAGCCGGTTGAATGTGAAGAAGTAATAAATATCTAAACACACAAACACACACAAACTTTCACCATTACAATATTTAACACTTAACAATTTTAACGTACATTAAATGTACTACAAAAGCTGCCTACTTAATCCATATTATTTTAAAATTTGTAAGTACTTATTATGAAATCAATAAATGCCTTAACCGCTATTCACCGCAGTGGCGTATACTGGGGGTGATTTAAACTGAATTTTTACTCTTTGCTTGTCATTAACTAGCAGTACAGTACAATTCAGCTTTCGTTTATTTTAAAACAACTATTTTGTAATGTAACAAAAAATCATTTACCGTTGAAAATATCAACATTGAAAATATAAATCATTTTGTGGTGTAATAAATACGTTTACTTATTGAATATAATTAACTATTATTAAATATAGCAGTCATCTTAAGAGCTAGCAAGAAGAATGTTGTCCCGCTAAAAAGAGGAAACTTATATGCATGAAAATTGGAAATGAAACTATGGTTTCGGCAAGGGAAGAAATATGCACCTAACTCGATTTTTTTATTAATATGTTGTAAATTATTAAAAATTATTAAAATATCAGCATTGAAGTCACCTTAATTTAATAAATTTATTTAACTAGGAGTTGCAGGGTACGTATGTATGTATATGTATATATATATTTTACTTTACTTATAACCTAGTATACGTATGTGTATGCCCTACTTTATACTATAATATCGCATGTAGTGGAAAAACGTCGTAAATAAGCTAGAAAAATTGTTCGGGATTGTCTCGGTAAAAGTATTGGTTTGTTTTTAATACATATAACTAAGTCGATTTTTTAATCAATAAGGTCACCTGTTGATTAGTGACTACCGTAGCAGTAGTTTCACCGTCCTTAGACAGCTAGGACTCAACAGACACAAGCATAGCCGTCATTTAAGTACTCAAATTAGATGGCTTAAAGTTTTAAGTAACGAAGCCGACCCGGCTTTAAGTCTGCTAGGATACGACTGAATTTGATTTTTTTATTCAAGTTATTAAAGTTCCCAGACTGCCATCAGACCTCCAAAATCCAAGTACTGGGCGATATCGAAGTTTTGTGAAAAGACTGTTGTCATACTTTTTAGGGCTCCAACTATCCGTAACGATTGCCACAGATGTTCGTGTTGCAACTGGCACCGATGGCTTGACGTGCTCTCCGAGGCACGAAGGGGTCTTAATGTGTTGAGAATGTTCACCCATCCATAGACTTACCTGGCAAGGATTGCTTAACTTTACAATTATCATTTTCTTTTTTATCGGTGGACAAGTACCGTCTTTTTTAAATAAAATTAAGCTCATGCATGCGATGTGTATATGTCGTCGCACTACATCCACATTCCTCCAAGAGTAGCTGTAAATAATTCAGTGGATGCAAAATCTGCTCCCTGAGGCTTTGGTTTGAATACCAACATCTGATCTATGATTGCGCACGATAAATCCATTTCTCTCAAAATCGATTGTTGTATATGCGTTGTAAATATTCAATTACAGATAAAAGTACAAGTATATTGGCATTTTATACAGTGTTGTCTAAAACAATATACTTTCTACGTAACCGTTGTCTTTTATAAAAAGAAACAAATAACAAAGGCAATTTAGATCTAGACAAGGTAAAACTAAGGAGTTTGTTTGTTTGTTTGAATCTCAGGAACTACTGATTCGAATTGAATAATTATTTTAGTATTGGATAGTCCATTTATCGTGAAGCCTATATATATCATGGAAAGACCAGGAGCCGACCATTAATAAAAGTTATTGTACAAAAATGTATTCCTTTTGAGAGACACAGACGAAGCTGCGTCGGTCACCTACTTATATATATGCGTAGCATTGAACTTGGCCTAGCATTTACTATCCATGTCTTGGGATCTGATAATCCACTTAAAGTAGATTCAATAACTACACGGTCCAAAATATTCTTTTCACAGACTAGGTCTGAAGTTTTCTGTTTAAAAATAAAATCTAGTGACTCTTTGTGATGGTATATTTGTACTCTGTAGATTCATGCATTATAATTATCAACCAGTTTAGCAAGGCAAAGAATATGTTTGCCAATTTTTTTAATAAACTGACTTCATCTTCAGAGACTGAGGTGATTTATTGCTAGATATTTAGTAAGCACTTCAGATAATATACAGATTCAGACAAACAAGCCCGAATGTTTAATATGTTTAATATTGTGTTTCATTTCTATTTTTATTATCTTTAAGTATTGCTGCGGTTGTTTTGATTCATTTATGCAGCTAAATCGTTACATGGATACAGTATATTGATTTGATTGATAGGTATTACGTCAGTAGGGTTTTTGCTAATACGATAGACAAATATAGTTAACACTAATGCCGAGTGTCTCAACATCATCAACAATAGCCTTTAATAGTCCGCTACTGGACATAGGCCTCTCCTTAAAAAAGGAGAGTGTTATAGCATTTTTAGGTATAAAAGTAACCATTTATATTTATAGTAGTGTTTATTATTGAGTAATGCAGTAATAACCTAACGTTGCTCCTTTTCTTTTTATCCCATACGATTTATTATATATTTAGTTTTAGACTTAGAATTTTAAAAAAGTAAATAAGATACATTATTTATATATGATAACCTAACCTAACAGCAGAGCTGTTTCAAAGCATGGCTTTTCTTTGTGAAATCAAAGTTTTGAAAAAAGAAAAGCCAAAAGCGAACAAAAGACTACAATAATGCCTACATATGGAATGTTCGTAGTGTGGCCGGGTTGGCAAACAAGCCAAAGCCGTGTGAATACGTGACACGTAATACAAATCGCGGCCGCTGCACGCCAAACTCGCGTACGAACTCATAGCTATTCAATTGTTATTTTGACAATTATGCAAAAATAAATAACTTTTTTGTACCTACTTCTAAATAACTCAACATTTGTGTGTACGTGTCATACATTTATTGTTTATTTAAATTAAACACTTTTTACGAACGGTTTTTATTTGGTTCTGCACACATCGACTAGCCTAAGCCCCAGCGGCTTAGGCTATTACAAATTTTAAATTTTGGCAGCTGATGCTTGTTATGTCGTAAACACCCAGTAATAAAGGATTTTGGGAAATTTCGACCACCAGAGGGGTAAAATAAGGGATAAATGTTTCTACGGAAGCTCGTCATTTTCAAAGTAAGAAACACGAAGATAAGAAATAATCACGAGAGTAGTTTGTATTGTTAAATATAAAAGAATGAATCCTATTTAAAAAAAAGTTGAACCGACTTCTAACAATACTACTCGTAACAAAGAGCAATAAAAACATAGCAACAATTGCGGTTGATTGGCTGTCATTTTTTGAAGAGTTTCGTTGTCTGTCTCCAAAATTCATCGTCAGATCTATATGAATTTTAAACGGGACCATTTCGAAACAAACCCCTTTTGGACAAAAAAAGAATTTTGAAAATCCGTCCATAAATAGCGGAGTTATGCCCAAATATACATTTAAAAAAAACATCCGAATTAATAAACTCCTTTTTAAAGTCGGTATTCAATTCGTTAAAAAGTCATTGATTTTGGGAAAAATCATGGATCAAAATACATGGAAAAATAAGTTATTCTGTATGATTTTACAGCTATTCAAATAATCGTCATAAAATTTTTACATAGGTCATTAAACTTATCTCTCTAACTTTACACCAGGGAGCTAACTGACATCTTAATTTTATGGCGCTTACCCCACTCTTCAATTTGAACATTGAGGAACAAAGAAAAACCGAATAACCCAGAAAATTTTAACATTTAAGACTCCGTAATTCGCATTTTAATGAAAACTTGTAATGTGACTTAAGTTAATCTATCACTAAATTCAACATACGCATTTATCAATTTTGAAATAGAAAAGTCATAACACAACATAAAAAATACGCCTGTGTTCAAACGTGTATGTTTATAATACATTTGTAATAATATATTGCCTAAAAAATAACAACACATTGGAAATTATTATATTTCGCAGCGTGCAATTCGAGTAATCAAATAAACCGCTACTGAAATGATTTCGTGATTCCAATATTTTAATTGACAAACCCCAAAAGGGAAATTTTTCCCCCGAAAAAAAAGCGGCCCCCTTTTTTAACAAAATTTTGTGCTTGGGGGCCTTTTTTTGGGGGTTTTTTTTTAAAAAAAAAAATCACCAAAAA
>CADEBD010000543.1:0-32353 GCA_902825455.1 Arctia plantaginis
TTTTTTTAAAAAATTTTTTTTTTAAAAAAAAAAAAAGTTTTAAAAGGGTTTTTTTTTTTTTTTTTTTTTTTAAAAAAAAAATTTGAACATTTAAAATTCAAATGGGGGCTCCGTGCGATTCTTAAAAACCTTTTTAAAGATTACTTTAATTTTTTTTTTTGGGAAATCGTTAATAATTAAAGCATACTCTTTTGAACTTTTATTCAGTTAGCCCCGGGTTTGCGCCGATCTGGGTTCCATTTAGCTCAGTAAAAATATTATATCCCCATAAAAATTGTTTGCTAATGTGTTGTATAATAATAGCATCTAGGTATATATCAATATTTTTGTTAATTTTGATCCAAATTGCGTTTTGAAATATAGCCAGGCCCCAGGTATTTTAAACATATTTATTGGTTCGTACTTACTAGAATTTGAGTGCTTTATATTACATTAATAGAAACGAGCAATGAAACTGATCTGCTTGAAATTTCTTTTATATTATTTTAGAATTAAAATATCACGGTGTCTTTATAATAACATTAATTTTTATTGAATCTAAGAAAGTAATTAAAAAGCAAAGTCTATGATTACTTAAAAACTGATTTTTTAGCTAAAAAAGCGTCAGGTGGGAACGGAGAGGACAATATCTCCGTCCCGCATCAGACAGTACGCCCCAAGGGCCCGGAGACGCAGAACGTTCATACCTCTAGGGGCGCGCCGCGGGAGGGGGGCCCTAGAAGTATGTGACGTGCGCTCTGCGCGCCCCTCTCCTTTTTTGGGGCGGAAAATTTTTAGTCAGGGGGCCCTACGTCTGCGGGTTCCATACTTCCTTTTTCCAAATGTATTCCGGGTCCCCTGAAATATACTCTTTTACGATAGAACACCTTGTGGTGTCAGTCCCCCTTTTGAGTCCCACAAACCCCTTTCATCCTCTTTTTGGTGAAGGATGACCCCAAAAAAAAAACTATTCAGTTTTCAAATAGTTTTTTTTTTTTAAAAAAAAAACCCAATTAAAACTGTCAAAATGTCGCGTTTTTGGCCATCCTTGTCGCATTTACGTCATGAATACATTTTTATTTGTCGCCTATACCCCTGTGTAGTATTACATGGTTAAAAAAGCCCAGATTATGTGAAAAAATGTCGTAAGGGAAGTTTTTGTCATAGTGCCTTTCGTGGGTTTTTTTTTCTTTAACTCTTTTTTTGAATCTTGATCACTGTTATATTTTATTACCTAACGACATTTTACAGTTTCACATACCCCCCAAAAACGTTTTTTTCATAATATTAAGGATAAATTTTTTTTGTACAAAAGATAAACATGGTGGGTTATGGGCCAGCTTCGGGACGAAGGGCCGGGTGGAAAAGATGTACCACGGGCTCAAAAACCGTGTTAAAAAAATTCTTCCGTTGCCTTTCACTGGTAGTTGGGTTACCGGAGCCCCAAATCCCCCCCCCCCTTGACTCGAGCGGGGGACTCCAAGGGCGGCAAAACACTTGTGAATTTGGTTGCAAGTGCTTTTCGGCGGGGGTAGTTGCTTACCATCGGATCAAAAAAAAATAAAAATAATATTGGTATTTTTTTTTCATTTTAAAATTTAAACCTTAACCTAAACTTAACTGTTTTTTAACCCTTAAAAACTGAAATACATTAAATGTCAATTTTAACAGTTTAAAAATATTACAAAAGTGAAAATTTGCAAGAAATGTCATTTTTTAAAATTAATACGGCATATGTTTACGATGGTAATAAATAAGCCGGGAAATAATTCGTAATTAAAAAGTCAAAAGTTTTTCAGTCAAGGGGACGTGCTCTGTTCCGTTTCAAAAAAAGCTGATTTCAAAAAGGTAAAAAGTTATTTTATTTTGTACTAGAGTTTATTTTTATTGTAGCCAAAAATTTGTATTCTCTGAAAACAAAAAATAAGTAACGTAAACCCCTGAGAGTTGTGGGACTTCTAAAAAACGTGGAAAGACTATACGACAGTAAGTTAAAAAAATGACATTCAGTATTTTAAAAAAAATTTCAAAGGAAAACATCATTTTTGTATAATGTTAAACTTTAGAGCGAAGTTCGATCATTTTAGTGTATTGACAAATTGCCAAATTTATTTAAGTTTAACTAACCTTGCGTGTGCCCCAAATTTTTTAAAAATAAATCGTAATAAGTTCATAGTAACCGTTGTCTGTTACCGTCCCCGTATTACTCGCAAACAGTACATACATACAAATAATTAATATCGATTAATAGCGAAAACCCGAATGAATTACACAGTAGACTTGATATTTTATGTTGTCAGGTCGGCACACTAATAACATACATTTATACAAATTCTCTCAGTATACAAAATTTCTTTAAATTATGAATCGTTATTGTTGGCGTGTGAACCAGAATATTATTAGCACCACCAGTAGGTAACGCAGTTTGGTTAACTTATACATTTTGTATTTGACTTGTAACTGTATTTTATACTGGAGCATGTTAAGGTGAGAAATAAGAAGTTTTAAGCCTTAGCGAGTAATATCATATATTTATTACATAACAAGAATGTAACTATGTCCGATAAGTTGATTATTTTCTTTTCGACATTATTTTTCTGTAAATACTAGGACTTGTAATTATCTAGAAGATATCATTTTCTGCCGTATGTAAAGAGTAATCATTGCGTAAAAATGGTCGAACTCTTTTTAAACCTATCTTTTCGTTATATTTTATTTATTATTTGAATTTAAACCAATAGGCATTTATTTTAGATTTGCGGGCTCGTCTATACTATAAACGAAACAACTAGTATAACGATAAAATATTTAAAACTTAAAAAGTCATTTAGATATCCTATTTTTTATACATATTTCAATATTATGGTCCGACAAATAACTTTGTTAATGTTATTGCACCATGAAGTTTGCCTTAGTTTTGGTGGGACATATGTACAATACTCTTAATTACCATTATCTGGTGAAGAGTTGCAAGTTTTGTTAGTACCGCCAATTAGTTATATTATGCCCATTAAACTATCTCTTGCAAAGCTCCAAATCTCTCAGATATGTGTCGATGTTAGCTGTTATCATCATTCGTATGCTTAAGTTGTTCCATAATTTTTTAAGATGTAGGTCTTCTCACCTTTGCGTACTTATATTATGCAGGATATATGCATTATTCTACGCATATTAATCATATCATCATAAAAAAGGCCATCGTCTTCCACCTACAGGACAGAGCATACGAACACATTTAACTAGTGTACCTGCAGTCTACGCACACCAGGCGGGTGCCTTAGTTTGATTATGTAGTATTGCGATTTCAGTTTTCAGTAGATTTCATTAAGAATGATTACAATATTATGTATATGGCATCTGTTCAGTGACACAAGAGTAAATCCATTTAAGTATGTCGGCTTTGGTTTATTAGATAGATTAAAGGTGGATAGTATGCTCTCGTTGTTGTTTCAAATGTTCGGCCATGTCATTTTTGTATTGTTATACAGGTATGTCGAAAAAATGTTAGATATAGCATATAACGCAAACGAGAAAATCTGATAGAAGCCTTTAAGGTTGAAATATACATGAATATATGATTTCAGTAGATAAGTTTCTAGTTGATAAAACAACAATAAACTTAATTTTCCGTTCAAAGACTTTCTGTGATCCCGGTAGTTCCATTCCTCTTTCTGTTTCCCTTCTAGGTACTACTTTGCTTTTTTTCTCTTCTGCCCTTGTGTTCTCTTGGCCCGTGGTCCATCCTTCCTTTTTCGCACTTTCTCGCTCCCTCTTGTGCTCTCATTAAGTTCTCGCTTGTTCCTCTCACTGGTGCCCTCCCATTGACTGATTACTTCCGCTTCCCTTTTAGCTGAATTCTCCTCTATTCGTGGCAACTATGAGTATCCTCGCAAGATACTACACTCATTGATGCATGCATTGCTATTAAAAAGAGACAAAAAGAATGTATACATCGTATTATTTTTGTTGAGTTTAAGCAACAAATACCCGATTGGACACCACACAAATTTTAGTTATAAATTGGTGTTGTGTGATGGTTTAAATTTTCCGAATCTGGTATTTCGTGGGCTTATCTAACTTTGAGTTACACAGGTAACTAAAGTGTGCGCCTTTAAGAATGTATTCCCATCGGCAAAGACCATGGTGCTATTATCATTTACACTACGATGTTCATGCGAAAGGCCAAAAATGGGGCTACAAATAAATCCTACTTACACTCGAAAACATATGTTTAGGGACATAAACACAAATGATTAGATCAAATTCATATTCATTGCTGAATTCGAGAAACAAAATTTAAATAGCTGCCACCTTACATGGAACGGGTTACTTGTTTCGACGGTGAACGCTAATTTTATTAAACTCTTGTTTGCTTTGGTAAGATGGACATCGAGAACCAATTTTGTAGATAGTGAATATACTGAAACTTCGAATTTTAGGTATATCTGTAAATCATTCTACAAAAGCATACTTACTAGAAACCTTTTCGGATTATCGCTATTCCTCTTTTGCACATGGAACACAATTTTCAAACTCATTATTCCCATGGTCGAAGATTCATTCAAACTATTAGATTAATTCCTTCGTACGTTCTATTTTCATTACGCTAACGTAGATAATATATTTGTTAAACGAGTTCAGATTGCTTTAAGCTGAAATATATTTTTTTTTATTTACATTATTTAAAATCTAGTTGAACAGAATATATATATCATTAACTCTCGAACAATGCCTACTGGGTTTGTTCTAGATCTTATAATAGTGAAATTGGGTGGAAACTATTGTCATCGCCTATTGTGACTGCTGAAACAAAGGTCTACCTTCTCTCGCAAGGAACGGGACAACGAATCCTGGAAAAAACTTGGGTGTTAAAAAACGGTATCTTAACATTTATATTTATATGCTTACATAAATTTATATAAAATGATTAATTTATAAAGTATATGGAGTAGTAGTAAGCAAAGTGAATGGAGATAAATGGAAAAGATTTTTGAAATCACTTTTTGGATGTTGATCTGGTATAGATTCCTATTCAGCCTTTTCAAAACGCACCTCAGCAGGTTGTCTTAACTACTTACCTTCACATTCAGACGAGGATAATCATTTGATATGTCTGGAACAATGGCGGTTTTCATTTTGCGCAGTGCTGTATAACCTGTTCATATCCATGTTCTCCGCACTTCCTATTTGTGTACAAAATAACGTCCTTTTTTTTTTAGTTCTTTTGTTCTCTTTTTATTACACTATTCAAATCCTACATTCAAACTCAATAAACTGAACTTATCTTCCATCCCAGACTTTGTTGTTTGTCCATGACAACTCTTACGATTTAATATGATGGCACTTGCTTTGCACGGTACTACCTTTATCAGAAACTTGATATAGGTCAATACGGTACAGTCGCACCTCCCCCGGAGTAGCACCCTATATTTCATGCGTAATAACCTTTTTAGGAGTCTCTTGTATTGCTATACTGTCGTTCTGTTAGGTAGTACCTTAAACAAAATTATATAAAAACTTTTAATTAAATTTTCTTTTAAATGATTTTTAGTGTATTTTTTGCAGGTTTTTAGGTTTATGTTTCCCGATGCCCTCTTGTGTATCCGCGACAATGTCTTTGAATGCCTGCGTCACTGGAATTATGGTCCACTATTATTGATTCAGTTCGAAAGTACTTACCAAATTTGCGAAATTGACTATGCAGAAAGTACTCTACTTTGTGAAATGTTGATGTTAATATTTAAGCGATAAAGTATTGAAATTAAATTATTCAGAAAAGGTCTAGAAATATTTGAAGACGGCCAAGAGACGTGCGCGCGTAAAATATTATAAACCCCGAGACTGTCAAGCGCAAATTTGAGGAGCCACTTGTCGCTCAGAGTGCTGCCATAAGAAGTTGAAATTATTACCTTCTGGAAGTTTTTGAATGGTACTGATTATATGCACAAAAATATAAGTGGCTGGAACCTTTTCCTTATTTAATTATTTTAATATTTCTTTGAAAATTTACGGCAAAAAACGGATATAGTCTAAATCTGTTGAATATACCAGAAAAACATATTGTAACGTGAACTTTTAATATCGCTAATAAAGTAATGAAAATGAATTTTATCAAAAACGTAAGGACTTGAAATTAATTCATTACTAACATACTTTTTGTAAATATTAGTACTCGAAAATTAAAAACCATTTTAATAAAAACATGCAGTGTTGTGGTTTTGTTTCTTCTTTTCTTCTTTCTCGGTTTGAAACAGCCCCAAAATATAACGTGTAACGACCAGTTTTTTTAGTATTCAATGCGTAATCAATTACTCTTGCAAGTTTAAAATAAAATATTTTTTCATGATTTATGAGGTAGGTACTTGACTGCAATATAGTTGATTTTTAAACATATTTACAGGGGTTTTCTTATTTACTGCTTTAAAATTATCTTTTAAAATAAAAATTTTTTAGATTTAAGGTTTAAGACCTTACCCCCAAATTATCCGACCCAAAAATGGTTAAAAAAATTGAATTATGTTTGAGAATAAACGAGGCCCATGTCAAATCGGCCAACGTTAGACCAAAAATCAGCAAATCCGCATTTTTGTACATTGCAAAATGAAAGGGCCAATTGTTAGTTAAAAGAAACAGCACAGTTTTATTTTGCAAGTGTTTGGGCTTAGAAATACCAAAAATATGTAAAAGCACTTGAAGTCTGAAAATTTAAAAAAAAAAACAAAAAATTTAGCGGTATTCCGTCGCTCTTAGGACAAATAACGTTTGGACCATCGGTAAAACGACGGCCAAAAAAAAAGTAAACAAAAATTTTATCCAAACAAAACTTAAGTGGTCACAGCTTTAAAACGTTGCTTTTTGGATCAATAGAATAGGTCGAAAAGAGAAGACAAAAAAATCCGTGAATTGTCTCTTTACCTGCCCCCAATTGCATCTAAATTGGGTTATTTTTTTTAAATAATTTGTTATAAAGTAAGAGTTTTTGTAGAGATATTTATGCATGAGAATGTTTTTACATTTTAGATATTATACCAAAATCAAATTTAAAAGGCGGCATTGTTTTATTGTCCCTTTTTATAACGTTACTTTTAATAAACTATACCCCGAGGGAAAAGACTGCTAAAATAACTCAGCTCAAGAAGTTGGTTACCCATTATCCTAGTTTTAATAGTATTATTGCTCCCTGTACCAAGTAATAAAAAATACTGCGTTGGCTCTATATAAAACCCTTTATGAAGAACTTAGTTGTGAAGCTTAGGGGAAACCGTTTTTCGTTTCCCCAGCTGAGGAACATAAATTAATATTACTGTAAATGTTGCTAAAAGTTTAATGTTAGTGTATCCGGGCACAATGTAATCGATTTTGTATTTGTTTGCCGTTGTCATTTAGTAGGATTAACCTTTGTTAATACTTTAGATTCATTCAAAGACAAGAATCTTGATGAGTCTGTACTTGGAAACTCTTTACTTTTCATCTTTTGACATTAGCCTTTTTGACTGTTAATAAATTACGTTTAGGAAACTATATTGGGTAAGTACAGTTGGTATAAACCTATTTAGGTATAGACTTTTGCTCTCTTGATTGTGTAAATTATACATCTGTGCTTCTAAATCAAGATGATGAGATTGGAGGCCAGATAGTTAAAATTGTTAGTCCTTCTAACTTCAAAACTACAAATGTAGTTTTTCATTTTTGGATACTAACGATTTAATATTTTATAGTCGAAAAATAATGAGTCTAAACGAGTTTTTTATATTTATTATTGTGGTTACAAATTTTTCATTCAGTGAAGTTCCCAATTTCAAAGACTCAGACGAACACTATAACGTTTGTAAAAATATCTTAACGTTCGTCATACTTCATTCGTGTAATCTATTCCTTATTCCATTCAGCTTTGGCGTCTATTGTATTCGCAATAGCAGTGGGAAGTGAAAACAGAGGTAGCCATAAAAAAAGGTGTTTTCTTAACGAGAAAAGGGAGCAAAGTGGTGGTTAACTAAACTAGCTCTCGATTCTTATTGACTCATGTACCATTCTTAGTTTTAATAATGGTGTGTATTCTACGAATTGATTTTTATTCGCACACACATATAAGTTATTTCCTGATGTAAAATTTTTAATACAACCTACATGAATAGATTTCAATACTAATTTTACCATGCATTTACACGAAAAGACTTAAACTTTTAAAACCGCAGAAGTCCGTTAATTTACTTATATTCGTCGATGAGTGCAATAAGCTGTTTCTTTACTTTACTTTTTGTGACACTTCATTTTATTAATTAATCAATTTATTCTGTCTATTTTTTTTTATAAATAAGAATAAAACTAATAAAACACAATAAAAACAATGTTTTGACTTGACTTTTTCTTTTCGGTTTCTTGGTGGTAAATAAATGATTAAAAACTATTTATTTCTATTAATTATAGACATATGAAGTTTTAATAAAATTTTAAATTTTTTCGTTAATATTATCCATTCGATATTTCAGTTCGATTTTATCATCATAGGATGATTTTCTTAATTCCTTCATTTTAAATATTAATGTCACCGAAATCATGGTATTGGAAAATGATGTAGTTTCTACCTAGTGATTACAAAGTGCAGCGTTGTCACGACGTGTGTCCTAAACAATATAATATAATAATAAGTCTTTAGTAGATACGTCTGTATACCAACCATATTACAAAACCTTCTTTGTAAGGATCTTTGTAACGTGTTCAAGTCCATTCAAATCAGTACTAATATAATAAATCAGCAGAGTTATTATCGCATATCTGGCCCTTTTATCAGACTTACATGTTTCATTTCGTGTTCGATAGATTAGTCAACAAGTGAGTCATCTTTTGAATAATTGACTGATTTATCTACATCAGGAACTTTAATTAAAAAAAATAAAACAAAAATAGTAACACTGATATCTAGAATTAAAATTTTTACCTTTCGAATTCTCTGTGAGCGGAACACGATAAGTAATAGAGAAGCGTGAGTCATAGAAATCGTCTTGTTGTGGCAAAACATCGACCCCAAGCTAGTTAGTGATGGCACGAAAGCGTTTTTTTTTTTGTGATTAGAAGTCATGGGCCGTAAAATGGCTTTTTTCGATACAGATATACATACGTATATGATAGATAGTAGTTCACCAACCAGCCACTTCCACGCTGACATTTTTGTCGTGATGAAAACAGCGCACCTGGAAGACACAGGCGTGATTTACTTATAACATATAACAATTGAACGTAATAACTAAAAAACAATTTGGCCTTTAGTTAAGAGAAACACTGGAGAAGTAAATATCACATGTATTTATTCATTTTATGCCCATGTTTTTTCTATTTCCTTCAGTAAAACAAAATTTTACGTGACTTATTATTTTTTATCGGCAAAGACAAACTAAACAAAAGTGCCAAATAATGATTGAGAAGGAACCCACCCATTTGAATTCAGTAGGTCCACGGAAAAATTGTGAAGAGGGCGGAAAAATGTTTTTTTTTTTAATAAGCCTGTTAAGTCGCTTTCTTACGTACTGTACGAATAAACTTTACATATATACTTAAATATAAATTGACATATTTAACGACAAAAGAACCTACCTTAACCATGAGGTTATTTGCAGAGAACTAGAATAATAAATGCCGTGCAGTGCAATATATTGCAGATCAATTTACGGAGAACGTAGTGTTTCAATACTGAACCTTCTATATTTCTGTATGTTTTTTTTGCACTGTATGTTGTAGATAGGCGTAGGTTGAGCCTTTTAAAAAATGGATTAAGTACCATTCGTTTAGACGCACGTACGGTAAAATATGTGTGTTTTAGGTGCTTTTTTTCTGTTGCCGACTAGTAGACTGAATAAAAATCATCAATTTTTTGTACCTACATACAATTTTAAATTTCGAATAACCTGTTTCGCTTTACCTATTGTACTTTAGGCCGCATCACAAGATCAGAACAGCGATAACATACTTATACAGCTACCGTAGCTAAAATAACACCCACTGCATGAATATTTGGAAATCGAGAGAAAAGCCGTTGGCGTTATCGTGAAAAGAAAACACTTTCTCTCAAGGCTGAAATAAAAATCTTGCGATGGATTTGAAATCCCGATAGTTTTAAGAGAAGGTTTACTTTACGTAGTCGTAGATAGATCTCTTAAAGCATGCTTAACGTTTTCGTCTTTATTAAGGTTTACCTTTATTTAAAGAGATCGCACATAATACATTTTATTCGAACCAGTGTCCATGTAAAATTCAAATGCAGCTGCCACATGTAGATATTGAGTGAGTGACATGCAATTAAGGTTCGACAATTGAATATTTGGTAATGGGATAGAACCTATGCACATAGAATGGCTAAGTGTATAGGCATTATCTAGTTTAGTTAATTCTATGTTTAAATAAACCTTAAATCTTCTGTTTTAGTGTTTCATTATATGCCATCAGGAACTAAAAGTTACAATTAGTAGGTAATTATAGGTTATCTTATTTTCCTTTACTAGCTTCAGTTTTAGTGAATTCCTAATTAAAAAAAAACTATTTTCGCAATTAGATCTGTCAGTTTTCAACACGCTTTTATTAGCTTGGGATGTATCTATGTAACGGAATCTTTCAACGTGATTCGGCTCGCTTTAAAACGTCGAATTAATTGAAACTTCGCACATTTGTTAGGGACCGATGACAATACAATAATTTGATAAATATGGCCGATTATCCTTATCGGGATCTTCTGGTTTAACGGCTTTTTCTATACTAATACGGTAGTGTCTTTTGATTTTGCTGAAATATGTGACTTGTTACTTTTTGAGTATTAACGAGAAAAAAAAACATTAACGACTATTGAGGAAAAAAAATATAGTTAAAAAATAACACGCTTTTGTAACTACCCGAACTAAAATGTAGAAAATAATTCCAAGTAATTTCAAAATATAAATCCAAAGAGAAAAATCATGTTATTGTATGAAAAAAGCGTGGGTGCTTTCAAGATTTATAATATAAAAAACTTTATTTTTACCAATATCTGTGAAGTAAATATTTTGACAACAATTGAGATCTACTTAGCACCCCACGTATTATTAAGATAACATGATTTTCTTTTTGAACTTGTAAAAAAATATTTTTCTACTTTTTAAGTCGTCTAGTTTCAAAAGGATGTTTTTTAGTTTTTAATACTATATTTTTTGTGATAGCATTACTGACTTGACATAAAAGCGTGACTTAAAAAAAACTATAATAAGTGAGTGTAGAAATTATTCTCAAAAAACTGAAGCAAAATAATAATAATAGCAATATAGAAGATTTATAAATATATACGTCTGCTCTTGCTAATATAAGTAAGCTTAACAGCAACTGCTTGTCACAGATAGGTCATGTAAATCTAGAATACAAAATGTAAGATCAAATGTTTATGTACCAGCGAATTTTCTAGTTATAGAATACCTAGATGACCTTATAAAGGGTGAATATGTAGTTATTACAATTATTCGTTTTCAACGTGACTTATCTTATGTTAGCATTACATTGACTTGATTGACAGATCTAGGGTAATCGTCACATGCATGATAAAGAGATCATTTACAATTACAATGTATGAGTATTTGTTTATAAATCTGTCAAACGAAACCATATTTATGTATGATTAAATTATCTTGGATAGTATGCTTAGACTACATGAATAGAAAATAAAATTAAACTTAAAAAGTCGCTACTTAGTAATAAACTGAAAAGAAAATGATAAAATTTAACAATAACAAAGACTTATGTAAGCCAGGTAGGTATATCAGAAAACTTCATGAAAAAGTCCATGAATTCATTAGACTGATATAGATGTTTATTCTTGTCCATAAATAGACTACCTTTCTCTATAACTCTCGGTAAGTACTTATTGAAAGAATGGGCATGGTACACAGTTAAAAAGGTTTCCTCAAATAATATTATTATAAAACTGAAATATCTTAAAACCTTTAACTGTTACCTAATTGAGATTCTAGCAAACTTTGTAAAATTCAGAAAATGCTGCTAATCTGCTCAACATGATTTACAATGGTTTTTAAGTATTGTTACGTGTTAGGGTTCTATTACTATCACTACACTTAAAAACATTCAATAACACTGAAGAATAGTTCGGAATGATCGCCGAGTTCGCTGGGTCACACTACTATTTGCCTTAATCGCTTCGATGTTTATTGCACTGTAGCTCTAACTGAACTGAACTCATCGACGAAGACGGCCTGTATTTAAAGAACTCGTAAAGGAACATTCTAGTAGACTCCACTCCCTACGAGAACTGTCCGCTTCTGGGCAATACAAATTCGTTTCAAATGTAAACAAGATAATCGCGCGACAATCTATTTTCGATCTTACATTACATTTAGGTATAAAACAGATTATTCCGTGTCACCTTGCATTATTATAAAAACGAATCCCGGTATTGCGCGGTTAAATGAGTTTTCTGGAATGTGCGTGATTTTTCGTGACAGTTTAATGGATTTGGAGTGTCTACTCCTTAATTTTTGTTCACTGTGACTAATTACTGTAACTTTATTTTAGTTCCCGGTTAAATTATATCCAAAATATTACACGTATAAAAGTATTACGAGCTTTGTCTTTTCAATTTTTGTCTTAGCTTTCCTTTCACATTTTCACGTGTATTAATATATCCGGCTTACAAAATGGAAGAGTACTCGTGCTTGAAACCCAACATTTAGTAAATTGTTATAGCTCCTATAGACAGGCTTCAGATTTTCTGCAACAGCAAGCTCACACACACATTTTGTACAATTGTTTTCAATTTTACAACTCTGACGTCGTTGTGTTGTTTTCTGTAAACACTTAACATTTTAGAGCCCTGATGACCGGGTTCAAAGGTGTTCGGGCCAAACAATGGTTTCCATAAACGCTTTCAATTGACATTCATGTTTAACAATATACCAGTCAGAATATTATAATACTAGCTGTGGATCATTACTATATTTTTATTTGTTTGTACTTTTGCCAATTTCTTTCTTATTTATGAATGGGCCCCTTAGGGATTCCGGTCTATATCTAAATTCCTAATCTTCATATTGTAATTGGTACTACTGGTAGAGACATAACGGTATCTGAAAAAAGTAACAGTTAATTTCTGTACCTTTATGTTGATTTACCAATGGTTACGCATTCTTATTTGTATACGAAAGTCAATTTTTTAGTATCAGGACCACTGACGAAACTTTAATAAATATTTCATTATGCGTAGGCTTCCAAGTTATACTATTTTTTTTAATCAAAATATGCATTTAAATTACTAGGAGAACTTATTTGGAGACTTTGTAGTCAAGTTAGTTAGTCTGCTTAATTAAGTAGCTCTCATGCATTTACTACAATCGATTATGAGTTTTAATAAAACTGCGTAATCGATGCGATATATCTCAATCATTGCACGCAATACCGAAATCAAAAGTAATATGCAAAAATGCCAATATGGTCCAATTTTGAAAAGTGCAGGGAAGGGCGCGGGTGTATGCATGAGATGCGCGCGCATCAAGCCCCGTTCCCGGCCCCTTTTCTGCCCCTCGGATTGGGCGCCACAAGTGTCCAGGGTTGCAGAGGTGTTCGAATACCCGTCGGTGACGAACGTGTAAAGTAACGAACGTCTAAAGTTGCGCCTAGCAGAGTATCAAGTCGCCTATAGCTTTTGCGAGTGAGGTAAGACACGAATTATATTTACGAAATAAATGATAGGTAATTCAATTTTAATGCTAATTTATTTATTGCTTGATGTTTTTTATTTAGTTTAAGAAGTGGCGGTTTTATATTTTGAATTTTAGATTTCAATATTTAAAAAGAGGTTTATGTAAAATTAAAAAAATTGTGATTAGTTTTTTTTTCTCTAATATTGTTTCGGACTTCTGAGAGATTCGTTAATTACTTACTTAATGGTCTTCATAGTGAACTGCAACTGTGTGTGTGCCATAGTAACTAAATGTGAAAAATGGCAAAAAAAACATTTTTATTGCGCTGAGTGTTGTGAGTTCGATCCCCATATCGGGGGACCCAAACTTGTTGTTCTAACTCTGGGTGTTCTTTGTGTCCGTTTCATGGATGTTTGTAAAGTCCCCCGCGACATAGAATATATTCCTAGTGCGGGCGTTATCTTTAAAAACAACACAAGTCGAACCTTCATTCTAAAATGAACATAAAATAGGTATTTAGGACTTTAATGATATAATTTCAGTCAGTAATAATTGTAGTTCAAAAAACTTTGTAACCGAGGTAACAGTTGAGGCAAAATATTTAGTATCTAACGTGAAAGGAGTATATCAAAATTATTTTTTCAGAAAGATACGTTGTAAATACACAGTCGCAGTCACTATTACACTTACGATACTTTTTGAAATCTGGGGGCACGGTAGTGCCACCGCCAAGACGAACCAAGCGACGCGCAAGAGCACTACCTACCTTTTCTCGAATGCTTTTTAACCTTCATTACTTGGGTTCGGATTATACCGGATAAACGAAATTATAGATAAAGATCTTATACCTTCGATTTTATTGACATCTAAATAACCCCGATTTCGTCACTGACTCGCTGATAATCATCAAAATTCTTATGGTACTTCTTGAAGTCTTAGAAAGCTGTAATTTGGTGTATAAGCTACAATTAGTACACAAGCAACAAAAAAATTCTAAGACTTGGAACTTTGACCCCCTAACCCCTTAAACTAGAGGAAGGAAGGAAGTTTGAATGAGACTTCCCTAAATTTTCATGCTAGTCTAAAAATGTAAAAAAATGCGAATATAGAGATTAAAAAAGAGACCTCCGATACGCAAGAAATACACCCCAAATAAAGAAAGAATAATGAACAAAATAAAAATACTGTCATATGGCACTTAAAAAAAAGGTTTAACCATTATTTTTTATGTCAAATGGGCATTTTAAATAAAAAACGATTTTGGTAGGGTGAGTGAATACAATAATATGTTTATTAATATTGTAGGAGGTATTTAATCTTAGTAAATTTCCAAGTACATTGCCCGGGATCTCCTCGAACCAGTGCTAGAACTATTTTACAAATTTCATTTCGAGTAAAATATATGTAACTATTATCTTATTAGTGCTATAGTTCCATTGGAACAAATGTGTATTGCTTCAAACGTGTTTCTCTTAGAATATATATAATATTGGTGATAGTTGTTTTGAATCTGTTTGTTCCTTCAGAAACCACGTTACGCCTATAATATTGCAAATACGTTGCATGAACGTCTGTTTTGCTTCATTGTCATCTGGCATTTTGAGATCAGTTTGTAGACTAATTAGGTATGCGCGTTACTTACACAATTGCAAGCAGACACCATTGTTCTAGCTTTGTGCGGTTAACCGTCTGCGACAGTTTTGAATCTATCATCAAATGTGAAGTTAAATTTAAAAATGCGCATGGAAAGAATGTAGTTTATCTAATTATATTTGATTGTATGCAAGCGGAAACCATTGTTCTAGCTTTGTGCGGTTAACCGTATGCGACCGTTTTGAATCTATCATCAAATGTGAAGTTAAATTTAAAAATGCGCATAGAAAGTAGGTATGTAGTTTATCTAATTAAATTTGATTATACTATTAGTCTAAGAATCAACCTAATTTGAACATCCAGTTTTATACAGTATTACATATAATTAAACTTTCTGTTTAATTATATGTAATAGCTGTCTTGTATCTACATAAGGCTTTTTTTGTAATTAATAGATATTGAAGTATTATTTTTTGTCATATTATAATATACCACTGCACGGATGGCGAAGTGGTTTAAGTGATCACCTCGCCGCTTCCTACTGCGTAAGACAACACTTCGAGTTATCCACAAGTTGTTGTTCTGAGTCTGGGTTCTTTGTGTCCGTTTAATGTATGTTTGTAAAGTCACCCGTGACACAGGATTTATTCCTAGGACGGAAGTTGTCTTTTCCAAATAAAATAAATGTGTCAATAGTAAAACGTTTAAATAACACGCCAAAGAAAGTTTATCTATCTTACTTAAAGCAAAAATTGCTAGATATTAATAGATGAACGTCCATTAGTAATTTATCCATATCGAGTTTCCTTTTATTAAATATATAAAAATGTGGATTACGAGATACTAAGAACAGGATATAATAGGGTTCTCTTAGCAAGAGTACGCAAGTCTTAGGGTTGTCGCAATTTTAAATTTCAGTAATCAAGTAATAAAGTGTGGTCTGAGATTGAAACAATTTTAATAAAATAAATCTCTGCGATAATAAAATATGCACAATAGCCATTGCTTGTGTAAAAAATACAGTAAATTTTGAAGCAATCAATAGTTTTTACTACTTAAAGGTACGGTATGTTAGTCACATCCTCTATATATATATATAAATAATATAAAACAAATGTAAATTTAACGTTTTTACAAACATAATAAAGTACAGTAATAATCATTTGTGTATCTGCCAGGGTAATTACCAAATAATATAACAACCCTAAACGCTTTGCTTATACATTGTTCAGAATATTAATTTATTTAGAAAACTCTGTAAGGGAAGGTCAATCTTAGTAGCATCTTGACTATGTTTTTATGCGTACATTCGATATTTTTTGATAATAATTGTGTTTTTGTTTTGTTCAATAAAATGAGCTGCGTTTCTTTCCGCCGCCTATTTATAAACCGGCATGAAATGTTTTTAAATTATGATATAAAGGCTTTCATATATTGTTTTGAATGTAGATATTTTGCAATAAAAGTTTTAACTTAAGATAGTGAATAGTAATTCACGTTAGATTCATTACTTATAAACACTAAAGATCCATTTTTATGTATGATATTTTAAAAGTGGGAAATAATATTTCACCAAACACGTTCAGTATTTTTAACCCAAATTTACTTTCCGATTTAAAAATTAATAAAATAAAGCGTCAACCGATTGACTGAAAAAATAAATGAGTGGACATAATTATGTGTATTAAGTCCGTGTGGTGACGGATTAAGAATACGGATTATCACCACCCCCATTCATCCCGTGGGTGTCGTAAGAGCCGACTAAGGGCGCAAACTACGCAGGACAATAGCACTGCAAAGAGAAGGAAAACCTGACACAAACCCTATACCAACCCGCCTGGCCAGCGTGGTATAGTAGGCCAAAACCTTTTCTAAGGAGAGGACTATGTCCAGCAGTGGACTGTTAACGGCTATTGATGAATTATGTGTAAATGGAATCCTCTTATATTGAGACATCGGGCACAACTGATCATCATGAAGAGATTTAAAATCGTCATACTTCATTCATTTGCTTAATTTGCTGATCGTAGTTAGTAAAACACTTTATATATTGACGCTTTATTTGATTAAAGTTGGATTATTATTGACAATTATTTATTTTACGCACATAACAGTATTGTTTAAGGCTATGTAATACTTTTCAAATAGTACCTAACATTTTTCGAAACAGTATTTCTTAATATGGACAACATTATTTTATGCTAAGCACAAATTTATATTTTGTTTAAAATTGATTCAAGGTAAGGAGATGGTTGAAACACATGATAATGACTGGCTCGATAGATTGTCGTCCCTCATTTTAGAGTGCATTGATTATAAAGTCGTATACCTTGCAAGTTTGTATCACAGTCAGCTAACACAAAATCACAACTTTATCAATTTTCCTCGG
The DNA here is from genome assembly GCA_902825455.1 of Arctia plantaginis. Classification (NCBI taxonomy): domain Eukaryota; kingdom Metazoa; phylum Arthropoda; class Insecta; order Lepidoptera; family Erebidae; genus Arctia; species Arctia plantaginis. Next base: position 17,629 of record CADEBD010000543.1, read on the forward strand.
ACAGGTACTCGGTACTGTTTAGGAAAAAGTAATTAAGTGTTCGCTTCAAGTTTTTTAAGGAGTTCGTAATTCCTGCACTAATTACACAATTAGTGCAGGAATTACGAACCAATAATTAATATCATGAACCAATAATTAATAAAACTTTGAGGTTTACCTAATACGATAGAGCAGGAATACCACGTTTGGTCTTCAATTGAAGAACCTTGTACTGTGTAAAATGTTAAAAATAGGAGAGGTCTATGTCCCGCAGTGGACTGCGCTAGGCTGGTGATGATGACGTTAAAAATACTTTTTTAAGACAAAATTAACACAGTACCATAATTTTTATATACAGATAATAAACCCTTTTAAAAAAAAAGTTGAAACCGACTTCAAACAACACCGACAAAGAGCACTAAAAATTAAAAAATAATTACAAATCTAAGTAAAAAACTATAATAAGTACCCTCAATGTAACAGGTAACATTATAATACCAATAGTCCCTTCTAGGTGCTTGATAGGCATGGTAGAATGTAGCGCGGCAGCTGCAACAGTCTTCATGCTGCACAAAACATGTTGAACGAGCTAAAGTGGATGCACATCTCCAATTATTTTGAATGCTTTAATAAGTAGTTGATAAGTTTGCGCACGTAATTGATCTGGTTGGTCTTTATTAATTAACAAAATCTTCGATGTTTCATTAGAATTATTTTGAATTCTTAATTTTTCATTGTGCTAATATAAAGCTGACATAGACCAGTATTACTTATTGTGCATCGAGCTTGGCACCGACTTCAAATAGACTAGAAGGGACTATTGGTATTATAATGTTACCTGTTACATTGAGGGTACTTATTATATTTTTTAACTTAGATTTGTAATTATTTTTTAATTTTTAGTGCTCTTTGTCGGTGTTGTTTGAAGTCGGTTCAACTTTTTTTAAAGGGTTTATTTTACCATTTTTAGTGTAGGATATGTTTGTAATGAATAGATAAGTACGATATTTAAAACACTACGTACCGTAATGTATAGTAAAAAACTGTAGTTACCTAACTGGAATTGGGGGGTGATGATGTAAGGTGTGATACTCAAATTTTAAATGAAGTACAAGTAGGTGAAATAACTCAGACCTTACTCTTTCATGTAGTACCGGATTCTTGCCTATCAGAACCTGTCATCATAGGTAGGGATATCTTAGAAAATGACATTGGCGTCCAAACTGATCAAGATCAGCTTAAATTCTTTTCTAAGAAACAGTCAAATTCTTGTGAGTTGCAACCGAACGAAATAACTTCCGATTCAATTGACACTGATCTCGAAGGTGAAGATAGGGAGGGAAGCTTTAGTGAGACTACTCAACAGATATGCTCAATATTTTATAGAAGGAGTTCCAACTAGAAGGGTTAATACTGGTATGTTAGAAATTAACCTAGTTGACCCACACAAAATTTAAGAGTTTTTTCCAGAACTATTTTAATAAATTAAGTATTAAATTACTTACAAACGAAATGCGATGCCATTCATAGCAACAAAACGTCTATCCGAATTATTTTAACAAGATAGAATACAAAATTTCAACCTTTTCTTCTTAATACAACGAAAATTACTGTGGTGACATAAATACTGCAAGTTCTCTGCGCATCACATCGCGCAGTCTCTGTAGGTTGCCATGGTTTGTTTGGCTAAAGAAATACTCGTAGCTAAAACACGTTGTCGGGGCTGTCAAATTCCCAATAATTGTGAGGGTTTCCCTCGATTTCTCTAGGATCCCATCATCAGATCCTGAATTGGTGGTAATGGGACCAATTCGGGAGCATACCCTTTCGATTACAAAAATAATTTTGAAAATCGGTCCACAATTGACGGCGAAATCGCGTAACAAACATACATAAAAAAAAAATACAGACGAATTGAGAACCTCCTCTTTTGTGTTTTGGAAGTCGGTTAAAATTCGAAATGCAAACATGTTTGAGGAGAGGTAATCTTTTTTATTTCTATAGTCATATTGAATTTGTATAACGTGCGCAGTAGAAAATGTAAAAAGTAAAGAATTTTTATAACACGTAGCGATAACTGATGTTCGTGTAATCGTAGTAATCGTTAAGTGTATAAATAACATCATATAACCAACATTATATTCTTAAATGTAAGTCGTTACAGTAAGTAAACTTTGGTATATTAATTTATTCATGTAAATTAAGCAGTATGACAAAATGCTTGAACCAAAGGGGAAATTAAATTTGGAACAAAGTTTCTCTGATGATAATATAACTCGCTTTTATTTTTTCGTAACAAAAAACTCTTTTAAGTTTTAGCTAACCAAATATGTGATTAAGAAAGAAATGTAGAGTTTTATGCTATACAACATTCGGGCAATTATTTCACGGCTTTTTAATATCAGAAGCCGGATTGTGGCGGGTAGGTTATTCAAAATTAGATTCTCTGTTTTAAGGTCATGTACAATTTTCCGCGATAAATGATTTCAGAAGGACAGCAATGAGATGAAAGAAAAACACACTAATTTGGATTGGCATAATTGAATGGGCGGCAGATGTCAATGTTTTTACACTGTGATTACAAATATGGCGTTCTAAGAAAGCGACTTGTAAAGTAGGTGCGTTTACTGCTAGAAATGATTAGAAAATGTAATAACGCTCGATTTACACAGGAACTTGACTCAAAACAGAGCAAGCAACTCCCGTGACAGGATACGTTGTGTAATGTACTGGACTCAGATTCATCGACTTAGGATTTACAGGTACACCAGGTACCTAATATGAGTCATTACTCTGTAGAGCGCGTTCAGACTTATGTCCTAGTGATTCTAATCACTAGTGAAGGCTTCTATCAATACTAATAGACACTCCTACCGTCTCCGATCACAGTAAGGTAAAATATAGTAAGCATAACTGGTTAAAGTCAATGTTTACCTCATTATACTACTACTAGTATAACACCGAGGCTTAACGGATTATCCTGGAGCGTTGTTTTCAATCCATCAGGTCTAGCAAATTGCAATTTCAAAAAATGAATTATATTTATTAAAGGGTTTATCTTTTTATTATGTTAGAGGGGCAGACGAGCCGTTACGTTCCGTCTGAACGGACGGACAGAAAGTGACTATCGCCGCCATGAACGTCTGCAACACAGGGAGTCACAAACGCGTTGCCGGCCTTTTAGGAAGGAGTACCGTTCAACTATCCAGGTGATGGGGATGAAAATTTGAAAACATTATACCGAACAATTCCTTGAAGCACTCTCCATGATATATGCGATAGAGAATGTGAGTGAAGCCACATCTCTACGTAAAGCCAAGGGGTCGAGCCAATCGGAGATGTTTGGGCTATCGACATTTCGAGTCGTTCGTTGTTGGATGCGGTCCAGGGGGAGAAACTGGTACTTGAGGTGCCCCTGCATAGAGATGAGAACAGTACTCCATATGCGGCCGGACTTGCGCCTTATACCGCTGAAGGTGGTCGGAGTGAAATACTACTACGATCTGTTCAGCATGCCGAGCTTTTCGAGGCCAATTTGACTTTACCCCTCTAAGTGAAAACCCCGTTAAGTAACCCCGAAACTGGACTTCGCTCGAATATCGATGCCTGAGTTTTCAATACTGGCTGAGGCAGTTAGGGAGGTGCTCTCAAACCGAGGTGATACGGTGGTATCTTCTTGCGGTGAAGGCACAGACCTGTATTGTATTTTTCATCTCATGGATTTTTTTTACTATTTATGATATTAGGTCATATGAAAGGCACAGTGATTTTTTGGTACACATCTGAACAAAAAATTCTATACCTATTGAAGATCAATTTTAATCAAGAACATATTGACCATCATTTTTTTTGCTATTTTTGAGGAGTTCTAGATTACCTCACTGGATTACTTTGTTGAAACGATCGAGTTGTGCACAGTACACGACTGAATTGATAGTTTCGCCAAATTGCAGGAGCTCATATACGCTTTTAAGCTTGCCTTTAGAATTCCCATATTTCGCTGATTTTTTTTGTGATTCCTTACAAAAATGGTTAAATTTTTGTACGTTCAACGGTATTTTACTGATGTCAATTCCGTCAGTCAAATTTCTTTCCGCTTAGCCATGTCACACCCAAACATCGAGCGCTCTTAGTGTAACCTGATTTTTTTAAATATTCAAATTATTTTGTAGTTTTTTACCATTAATTTATTTTAAGTTACCTATAATTAAATAAAATGTCTAGAATGAGAACTAGCTTTATAGTAGGTAAGGCAGTATATGTTTTCACATGTGATTTTTCTTTTATGTCTTAAACTCCAGGTCACGACCTTTGTGGCGTGAGGGGAAGTGCTGACTGTTGCGATACGACCGAACTATGATCGTAACATTTAACCTCAATTATACAAACACCCTCCTATAACACCGCCGTCCATATAGAAGCGCAAAATTGCCTTTTTCTATTCATCATGTTAGTTTTCAGACACGTCATTATGCCTCTGTGAAAGAAGCCACATTTCCAAGCGCCTTGGCATGTAGACAGCCTTTGTATTGATACTGCTTATAACTCTAACTAGAATAACACTCCATCGGTATTCTTTCTGATTACGTCAATTTATATTAAATATTAGCAGCAGTAGTTAAGGTTCATTACAGCTGGTCCTTCTAGTTATTTACCTTGAAAATTTAATATACATACCGATGTATGTATTAAATTTTAAATACATACCGATGTATGATTACTGTAAAGACCGATGCCTTTACAGTATGTATATACTTATACAAGGTGTAAATTAGCGAATTACTGTAATACAATCCAGGCAAAGTTGTGAATATGTCATATACGAGGGTGCGTTTTTAAGTTCGCGAAATGAGAGTGTTGGAGGGGGGTTGATTAGGCTCATTAGAATCGTCACGTGTTCAGTGACTCATAATTAGTATAAATACCAGGTTTCATTGTTATTAGACAATTAGTCTTTGAGTTATCGTCAACCAAGCAACATAGATCGGGAGTGAAAAGTGAAACATGGAAAAAAATCGAATATCGTGCCGTTATAAAGTTCCTTACAAAGCAAGGAAAATCAGTTGCGACCATAATGAATGAATGATTGACACGGCGGTGGTTTACGGCGACCTCTTGGTCCAGGAAAAAACCATGGTGTACAAATGGCACAGTTTTTTTAAACAAGGCAGGGAATCCCTTGAAGACGACCCGAGGCCGGGCAGGAGGTGATCACGCCAGACCTTATCCAAAAAGTCGAAAAAATTGTACTCGACATGCTCGACTAAAGAAGAAACAACTCGCAGAAATGGTTGGAGTATCTGATACAACCATTTTTAGAATTCTGCACGATCATTTTGGCATGACAAAGGTCAGGCAAGATGGGGGCCGAGAATGCTCACGCCGACGCAAAAAAAACCCAGCGCGTAGAGTGTTTTACGTGCATTTTTAGACCTTTGTAAAGAAGACAAGGATGCTGTATTGAGTAGAATTGTTACTGGAGACGGAACTTTGGGGGCATCATTATGAACCTGAGTCGAAACAAGACTCCATGCAGTGGCATAAAAAGGGCGCAGCACCTCCCCAAAAAGGTTTTAAGGTGTCACAGTCAGCTGGGAAACTCATGGGGAACGGTCTTTTGGGACTCAGAAGGAATATTATTGATGGATTATAAAGATAAAGGTGTTCTATAACCGGAGAATACAAGGGTTTCAATATTAGAGCGACTCAAAGAAACCATTAAAGAGAAAAAACGGGGAAATTGACAAAAGTGTGTTGCTTTTGCACGACAACGCGCCCGTCCACAAGAGCCGCGTTTGCGTTGGCTGCCCTGCATAAGGTGGGCTTCGATATTTTGAATCACCCCCCCTACAGCCCAGACCGGGCCCCCCCGCGTTTATTACCTTTTTTCCAAAAATGAAAAAAAAGCTGCGGGGTAAAAAAATTACCAACGATGATGAAGTCAAGGAGGCAGTTTCGCGTTTTTTGAAGACAAAGAGAAAACATTTTTTTATGAGTGTATAAACAAATTAATTGAAAGATCTGAAACATGTATCCGTCTTGCAGGTGAATATATTGAAAAGGAAAAAATAATTTGGTTTTTTTATTTCCACCCTTATCCCCCATTCCGCGAACATAAAAATGCTCCCTCGTACATGCTACCCTACTACTCTTTTAATTTCAATTGCACACATATATGAAAATTTATCAATAGTTTTGGCATACTGGACATAACGCGGCAGTGACTAATTTCAATATTTTTTTCATAGAGTTAAAAAGGAGAGGATAATATAATTATGTCTACCTAAGCGTTTTAAGCGTGTCGGAGAAAGTATTGTGTTTCGGAGGTTCCGTTTCGCTCTAAGAGATTCAAGAGACGAACTGAATAACAATAAATACCTACATGTGTCGCCTTTGTTTTGCGCGACCTAAATGTACCTATATATTGAAGCGTTGATTTGGGACCTAAGTCCACAGCCCAGTCCGGTTTGGTTGTTTAACACGAAAAACTTAATGCTAGAATAATATAACTTATCTTAAAGTGTAAACAATGATAGCGTGGAATTATTTTTCAGTCGCATTCATACGTTCGATGTTGAAAGATTCAAAACGTTATATGAACTAAATTAATTGCTTTTGTAATTCTTTTACCCAATTTAAATTTTATCTTATTATAATATCAATTTGAATTAATAAAGTTACTATAGTTTCTAGACTTTATGTTGCCTTCACTATTTCTAAGTGCTTTTTAAATCTTCACGCGGTGACGACTTAGTGAAGTGTAAATCTGTGTTCTTTTATTTGGATATTTTTACTGTCTCATTTCATATGCTGACTTGTTTCTGTGATGTTATAATGGCCACTTAATTGCGGTAATAATGTCAGCCGGCACTAGGACTCATGGAATTGTGAAACGCAGCACGAGCGACGACGACGTGACCGGCATCCTGACCGTTTGCATTAAGCCGTTTTCTCCAATTGCAGGACGCCGGACTGCAACCTTCCTTAACACATGAGCGGATTGCAAACGTATAGTAGGTAACGCAATTGTCCTTAACAATTTAGTCACTTACCATCAGGCGACTAATTTTCTCGTTTTGTTTATATGCTATAGAGGCAAACAGCTTAACAGACTACCAGATCTGCCGCTGTTCTCAAGGATTTCTAGATTCTACAAGATCGCCAACCGACCCACCAGTTTATTCATAAGCTTCAGAGATGTGATATGCTACCTGTGGGCTTCGACACATCCTAAAAATATTGCTATGCCATTCTCATTGAGATGTATAAAATTTAAGTACCTGTGCTATTTATCGATACAATAATTAACTAACAGTTATTTGTTAAAAAGATGTTGAGCAGTGTTATGCAGGAATTCACTTTTTAATCTAAACTTTAAATTGGTTATTCTCGTTCGCTTGTGATTTTCGTTCGCTTGTGATTTTCGTTCGCTTGTGTCGTGTTTTCGCAGTGGTTTTTGTTTTACTGGGGCAAAGTTTTCGATAGCCTTTTGTGGCCATGGCCTACCTTACGTAGAAGCGCAAGCCATTAGTGATATGGTACAACATGTACAGCTCTATTATTGTAGCTAGAAGTAACCCAATCTAAACCAGATTACATGTTATAGCTGCCCTAGAAGGTGGATAACGAAGGTATACTTTTGATGTGGATTGCATAATTATGCACACGCCTGTTTCCAAACTGTAATAATTTAAGTAATCATTGCAATGATGTCAAACATATATTTTTAATGTAATTGTGTTAAGTCGAGTGGCGTTGTTAAAGTTACATTAGGTTACAAAAATTGTACCCCTCAAAATACCTCTCGTATCTAAACTAAATTAGTTTTTGAAACAAATAAAACACGTTTTACTTTAAGTATCACTATGTAAACCTGATGTATCTCAACAATAAGGTCGAGAATGATGTTTAGTTAAATAAGACGGTATTTTCCGCAATTCTTGGCTTTACAACACCGCTAACGAATTTATCTCGATGAAACTCGAGCATTTGCCTTGACCGTGGGATATTAATACTTTTTTTAGTGATTTAGCCTACCTTGCTATGGCAAGGTAGGCTAGTGTTTGAAGTTATCGACAAGGCTCTACACTCACCCGAAAGTCATTAACTTGCAGTTTTTATGTCTTTTGTTGTGAGTATGAATATTAAAGCTGCTTGTAAAGGTATGGATTGCTTCATTTTAATTGACGATCGTTATTTTACTTCGTAGCTGTGGCAGTTTTGAGTCCATTGTGACGAAGAATGACGCTTGAATTTTAATCGAATATTGTTTTTTTTAATCTGATAGATTACAGAATATGTAGTATTATTACTTATTATTGTATTATACTTATTGAAATATTCGTAATTGCTGCTCACTAATGCCTACTAACTTAATGCCTATGTTATTTTTAAACAAAGCGGCATGAAGTAATTGCTCGTTGTAGAGATAACCAAATCGCCTGTTATATTTACAAATATGTGATATCTCACGGTATATACTCATATATTGTTCGTGCTAGCAGCGATTTTAATAAATTGTGCAAGGAGTACTCTTTTGATCCCTTTAATACCAAAGGCAATGTTATGCGCAGTATGCTTAACCTTAAATTTTTCCAATAGTAACATTTTAGATCGATTGTCATTTATTGTATACATGTAGTGTCGTGTTAGTTGGTGATCCAGAACCTCAATTAAATTACAATGATTCTATTCGTGAAAACCTGTAATTGGCTTGATGTAGTATATCAATTCGACCATTTCATTTTTGTAGCTGTTGGTTTTCCTAACTGAATTAAATAAATACAATATTTATTAATACCTGATAGACTCAGACCAACCGCGGATGCGTAACAAACGTTTCAAGGAATTGGGACAAAAGGGTAGATAACTATCAAGTCAAACGAGTATCTTTTTATTAAAACGTATTTCATACAAAAATGTACAGCGTTTGTCAGCGTCAGGTATGACGGTATACCTTGCTATATTTAATCATACTTTATGTAGGTACTTTAATGTAAACTTACATATAAATATATAGATACAAATCTGAATTCTAGAAATGAGAGATATGGCAAAACACTCCATAATCTATCCCCATTTACGCCCTACTTCGTATTTAAAAATCTTGTCTCCGATGAACATATCACGGGAAAAAATCTGTACTTTTTTAGTTTACATAACTCACACATTTATGAATTATTTATTTAGTTGTAGGAGTTTTTATTTTAATGATTTACCTAAGTCACCGAAATGGCAGTTTTTATTCCAAAACTTTATACAAAACAAAGCCGTAACCAGCAATTTGACCCTCGTTTACGATCACTGTTGTTCTATTTCGTAGAGTTTGGCTGATAAATGCAAAAATATGCAAATCCAACTTGTATTTTCAGAGAGCCTAGCATTTGAACATAAAAATATCAATGTAATCTTTCTTATAATACTATTAATTTTGCCCGTAGCTCCGCCCACGTGTGTTTTCCGTTATCACGGTAAAAATAACCTATGTTTACTCACTGAAAATGTACCTTTCAATTGGTGAAAGAATTGTTAAAATCGGTTTAGGTGGCTTAGGCGTTAAAGCGTAACAAATAAACTCCCTTTACATTTATAAATATAAGTACGGATTACTAACATTGTATATACATACATATATACATTCTGACTTTGAGATTTGGAAGGCAATTGTATTACTTGTGTAAGCATGAAGAGAACACAATAAAAGGAAAAAATATGGTTGATAGATATGGAGTAGGTAGTATATAAACAAAACTTGGAGAGGGTCAGAGCCGCATACCAGTCATTTGAATTGGCTTTTGTCGAGTGGTCAGAGTTCTCTTACTAATATTGAACAAAAACAAACATTTATAAGACTGCACTGGACTGACTGTATATATCCAATCAAATGTGCAATGAGAAGCTTTTTTAATCGTACTCGTAGCATTTCTTACACGAAACAATCAAAATTTGGTTAATGGTATTGTTAGCAACAAAACCTTATTCACTCGTTTAAAATATGTGTTTCGATGATCCATAAGCTATTCTGTATTTTATTATTTCTGAAGAAAAATAGAGTTTTGTTTCCTAAGCCAAACTGATTAGATTGGATTACAGATACATACTGGATTGGATAAGTGGCGAGACCCTTGGTGTCTAAGGGGCTTACATATGAAATGATGGTGATGGTCCACAGGTTCTAAATGAAGTATTTAAATGTTAGAAAACGTTGGTCTTGATAGTAGACATGTACTTTCATACATTTTCTACGAACGTTCAATAAACTAAAATTCAATAGATTTTTCCTATGCGACCTTCCAAAATTTGGAGCTACGATAAACATGACAGTAGCGGTTCACTGTCCAAGTGCGTTTCTCTTGTCGTACATTTGTCCTGTAAATACCGGAACTCGTATGCGTAGACACGTCGCGTCGCGCGTCGCGTTGCCTTGTCAATCGACATTGAACGGAACAAGTCATTCTTCCTTTTGGCTTAATCGTAAAACTATTTTCGGATATCGACTCTTATACACGTAAACCACCTAAGCTATTTTTCCATAGCTTTCAGAAACATCTCGAAATAGCCATTCACGTAGGTATTGCGTTTATTGACGTAACTCCGAGCGCAGAGCATACCGACTAACCTCATACAGAAGCTATTACTACTACATTCCTGCAATATCTAGTCTAAGAAAAGGGTAAAGCTGAGAGGTTCAACTGCAAGTTGGTTTAGTTTAAGCCGTTTTATGTTTAAAGGTCTGCATCGAATGCGTTGATATTATGATTACATCTTGGCTCGTAATCGCATTATTGTGTCAATGTTCTAATCAATGACGTATTTTTATAATTGTAATTTATCTATAATATGTATATATTTAGAAATATATAAGTATGTTCATCAGCAGTCTGATTACCACAGGCTCTGCCTAGTTTGGAATCAAACGGCCGTGTGTGTGATGTGTGAAGTTATTATTATTATTAATATAGTCAATTCTATGTTATGGTATAACAAAGCTTTTGTAAGTAGTTATGTAATCAATAGCACGATTACTCTAGATCTGATCAGGGTATTTGGGCCTGTCGACCTAATGACGGGTAGATGCCGTCGATGTCTAAATAAGGTGTTTGATAGATTTACTAGATGACGTTGCCTTTATCGGACACTTGCTCACTCAGCTTTATATTATCCAATTTCCTTTCTGTGCTAGTAAAAGGGCATTCAGATAAGAGGTCGAACAATTTAAAAAAAATACATTACTTGCTATGAGAAATACATGACGTTTGACATGAAAGAATTTTCTTTCGCTTTGTCACTTTGTCCCTATTTATGGAATAAGGTGACAAAGCGAAAGAAAACTCTTTTCACTGCATAATATTGCATTATTCTTACTCTTTGTAAAATAGTTATTATTTATTATATTTTTATTTAGTTATTATTTATTTACCTTAAGCCAGTAAAATTTACAAAACAGTATATTGATAGAAACTATATAGAATTTAATTAAACGATTCAAATAATTTCAGCAAAGAAAACATAGTAAACCATAAAATGTTTTTTGGTCATTTACATTTTTTTTACTGCTGTATCTGTTTTATAACTATAGCTCATATAAATGTAAATATATACTAGTATGCACTACTTAGGTTTTAAATAAAACCATTTGAACTGATATGGGATAAAAAGTGGCATTGATTATAAAATTAATAAGTATTACAATGCTTATTGTTGCCATCTATATATTAATACGTGAAAATATATTTTGCACCCCTTTTTAATGGCATAAAGTGTGTTTTTTTAAAATAAAAATGGCGAAAATAAACCCCCAGTTTTTGTTAACCTGCCCGTGGTAAAAAAATACGTAAAAATTATCCAAAAATTTTATATTTCAATGAAGTAAAAAAAAACACTCCAAAGGGTTGCCCAAAAAATTTTGAACCGCCGGGTGACTTTAAGTTTTTTTTTAAATTGTTAATCTTTTTGTTTTAAAGAAAATTTAAAATTTTCACTATCCATTTAAATATTAAAAATTTGGATAACCTTTACTTTTTAATTCTTGAAAGTTACCTTAGTTACTTAAATTTTTTGCTGGAGTAAAACAAGGGGGGCCCCCCAATCATCAAAAAAATATGATGTTATGTTTCCAAGGGTGTACATCGTTCTTTACTGGGGAACTTAAAAGTTTTAAAATAAAGAAATAAATTTACCCGCTAAGGCCTTTGCGGGAGGGCCCTGAACGATATTACCATGGGGCCGCTATTGTTTCCTATATTTTGTGTACAGAAGCTTTTAATTACATTCTTTCGCGTTTTGTTTTTTTGTTTTGACCGGGTTTTAAAAGTACTTACTTTTTTTTCCTTTGGGGAAAAAAAGTTTTTCGACAAACCTGGAAAATTAAGCCCAAAAAACAAGTGGTTTGGTTTAATTTTTTTCGGGTGAGAAAACCCTTTCATGACGTGGCCTGACACCCTCCAGGTTTAGTTCTTTTTCGTTTTAAAAATACATAGGGGTAAATGCTTTTTGCATCGGCTAAGAATAGTGAAAAACCTTTTCCCCCCCACTGAGACTAGTTAAAAAATACGGAAATGTTTTTTTATGGGCCACCTAAAACAAACATTTTTAAAAATCTTTTAATTTTCGTATCTCTCTTTGCCCTTATTTTAGCCCCGGGAAAAGAAGTTTACTTTGGATCTTGAAGTTTGAAAGCAGCCCAACCCCCGGCACTTTTTACCAAAATTATCGAATTTTTGGGTTTATATAAGGGTTTTAAAAATTTCTGTTAAAAGTTAATCTGATTAACAAACAATTTTTTTTAATGCCACTAACTTTTAAATCCCTCTGGTTTTTCCCTGCTTATTCTCTTTTTGACCGGGCCCTTTTAAATCATAAACTGCACCCGGGCTTTTAAAAATTTATTATAACGTTTTTAAACAACCAAAAAGGGATGTTATTGTACCTAGGGAGGGAACTAATGTTTTTCTGCTTTTAAAAAAAGATACATTATTAAGATAAAATGTCCAAACAATTCATTAAAAACGGGGTGTTAAAAATTAGATATATAAGAAAAGAAAATCTATTTTTATTTGATTATACTTTTTTTAAAGGGTTGGGTTTATAAATTTAAAAAGAATGATTTTTTTGTTATACCCAATAAAAAAGAGTTCCCTTTGTATTTATTAGAAATACAACTTTTTTGTCTCCGTTTTACCTCAAATTAATTTTTCTTTTGTCCGTTATGCGATTTTTTTTTAATAGAATGGGAAATGCTTTAAAATTCTAAATAAAAACGTTGACAAAAATTTTATTCATTAACGTTAGGTTTAACAAAGATTATAATTTTTTAGAAATAAAGATAAATGGCAAATTCCTTTATCTCTTATTTGCATTATCACGCGATATGCGCAAACGAAAACCATAATACTTCAAAACTTCATATAACATATATAAATTTTTCCTTTCCGTATTTTCCCCATCGAGTTCCATTTTGTAAAAGTAAGGGTTTATAAATAAAAAGCAGCCAAAATTTTTGTCGACAACCGATTTTCTGCAAAAAAAAAATAAATAAATGGAAAAAACTGAAAAATAATTAAAATTGTAAAAAAAAAGTCCATGTATTTTATTGCTTTAAAAATACGATACAACATTGCTTGTAACACGAATCTTTTGCCCCACACAGATAAAAAAGTTTAAAACGGGGGAACAAAAAAAAAATGGGGACAATAGATGCGCGGGGGTACACTTTATTTTATCGGCGTTGCGTCGTGACATTTCCCGCCCTAACCCCTTTGCTGTGCATCAAATACCATCCTTTACTCACTGACAAAAAAAACAAGTTCACCAGTAAAGGGAAAATCAAGTTCTCCCACCCACCAAACGCGATGCCTATTTTATCCTACTAATAACCGTACTATGGATTCATTTTTTTGATATCGATATTTTATTAAAAATTTGGGAACTTTACTAATTTTTCAATCAAGTTTCTGTAGTAATTAATTAGATATTGGTTAGGAAAATAATTTTTTAAAAAAAGGTTTTTGTATTTTGTTCTATGTTTTGTGAAACAATTTTAAAACCAGCAAAATGAAAACGGAAAAAGTAATCTTTTATACGATAGATAAAATATGTTGGAAAAAATCTTAAAAAGAATAACTTGAAAAAACAAAACGGGGGTGCGATCAGAAATATACTATCGTCTAAAATGCTGATAAACATGCGTTTTCATACATATTATAATATATTTTAGCAAGTTACGGAAAAAATGATTCTCATTACAGACCTTGGCTCGCAGCTACGATCGCGAAAACCCCTAACGTCAATCCTCCCCTTTCAATCGCCATAGTATGTTACGCACTAGAGGCATAGGTAACTATCTTCCTCCGCTACGTTTGGGGTTATACTCGAGCAATGATATATTCATATCACATAAAGTATACTACCTACTTATATGATACATAACTCTTTGGATGAAAAGGGGTCCATTTTATTTGGTATATAGCTAATACGAGAACCCCGAAAAATTTTTCTTACAGACGTTGTTTTTGGATACAACACGATTCGTCTACGCAGACGAACTGGCGCCGCGACTCGAACCATGACCCTTTAGCGGCAGGGACAAAATCAAACAAAATAGTCTGAAACCCTATCCGGAAAATCTCAATCCTGCGTATTTCTGTACCAATAGATCCAAATGTACCCTCAACATCTCCTGGGGGCTCTCCCCGGTTTAAATACGTATTGAGCATCACCCCGGGGACCGATGTTGACGTTTTCAAAA
>CADEBD010000544.1:0-31265 GCA_902825455.1 Arctia plantaginis
GGTTTGTGTTATTGGCTTTAAAATGTTCACAATCCAATAGTTCCCTTATATGTTTTCAGGTGTATCCTACTGTATCAGACGTTGGACCATTTATATGTAATGGAAAAATTGATTCATGCGCAGTGTGATTACTTTTGACATTATTCAGGTTACAGTTTTTAGTCTATATCCGCCTCAAAGGAGCATTACAACTTATTATTAAATAATTTTTTGAACCTAACCTAACTTGGGGGATAGCCTGTGGAAGTTGTTGTAATCAATGAGTACCGTAAATACAGTTGACTTTAGTTTTGTCCAATGGGAGACCCTCAGTTTCCTTCCGCCTTGACAGACGTGTTAAATTTTAGTGTAGCATGTCGGTTAAGGAATTGTTCTTAACGTGTTCAGCGATTGAGATGTAACCCGAGAAACAATCAAAAAGGATTTGGATAAGAATTAATTTAACAATACAATATTTGCTTGAAATTACACTACTCGCATTTATATTTTTGACTTTCCAACATAAACTTAGAGGATTTCGTACACTGTGCGTACTCTCTTAAAAGTTGTGTCTAAAATGGTGGTACAGTGTTATAGTAGGCCGACTTGAGACCACACAAATGAGACATTTCATCCGTCCGTCTCGTTTAGTGAGTGATGTGTTTGTGTTGGCAAAAACAGAAAATACAATGCCATTCGAGTGCAATGCGCGAGCTATGTTCGTAAATTAAAAATGTAGTATATGTTTCTTAAGTTTGTTTTTTATAAATATTGATTGCTCAAAAGACTCTTATAAGTTCAGTACTTGGTCTGTCTGTCTACTGAAGTACTTAAGTTAAGTCTCAAGTGATTTCTGCAAGTACGTAAGTATTAATGAAGTTTTTCTTGAATGAGTGTAAATATTAAGCTTTCAGTGAGCGCAATTAAAATACCCATATGCGGTCCTTTAATCATTAAATTTTAATATAACTCAAATAAATCACAACCAATAGAGGAGAAACCTACACGTTTAGAGCGTGAATAATACTAAAAAAAACAATTAAAAAGATGTTTTTATTTCATTGGGTTCGGTTTTTTTTTAACTCATTAAAATAAATATCATTGGTATCATTGGTGGTAACATCTATACTAATATTGTAAAACTAAAGAGTTTGTTTGTTTGGTTGAACGTGCTAATCTCAGGAACTACTGGATTGAATCAAAAAATCTTTTAGTGTTGGTTAGTCCATTTATCGAAGGCTAACATCACGCTAAGACCAATATGAACCGAGCATCAATAAGAAATTTTCAAGAGTGGGCAAAGTTCCGTCCTTATTATGCCTAACTTTGCCTACCTCAAAAAAAAACTCAGAGTTTTCGTAGAGGCTTAGTCTTGATAATAGGCACCAATTTTCAGTATATCAGTAAAAACTTTCATTCAACTTCATGTTTTAACGTTAAGAAATATAAAAGGGTGGGCGATGAACAAAGTAATAATAATCGCTTTTGTAAGATGTTAGCTAAAGGCTTACAACAGCATTCCTTCGTGCTTACTTTATGAAAAATTCAGGCCGTTTAATTATAAATTTGTTCATATTTTTACAATTATATACGTCGCTTGTAGGATTCCGTACTGCACGGATGGAGTAGTAGTTTAAGCGGTTGCCACCGGTTACTACTACGCCGAGTGTTGTGGGTTCGATCCTCATATGGGACGACACTTTGTGTGATTTACAAAATTGTTTTTCTAAGTCTGGGTGTACTTTCCATTCCATGTATGTTTGTAAAGTCCCCCGCGACATAGGATCTATACCTAATACGGGAGCGGTCTTTGAAAAAAAAACTTTTTACAGTAAGTAAACTACAGTTTACTGTCTAAAAATAAGCTCATTTAAGAACTTAATAAACGATCTGAATAAACGATTATCTGAATTAAATCTCGCTAATTTAAATTGCAATTACTTGTGAAAGTTTGTGAGCGTATTTTATTTATTTTTTATTTTTACTTATTTGGTACAGTTACAGACAACAGATCATGCCTCACACAGTAATAAGTAACAGCGTATAATTTCAAATCTGAAGTCCAATTAAAACTATACACATCATTCACAATCGCGGTGATAGAGCTTCAATTAGTTATTAAACAAACGCAAATTTTTTTTTATTAAATAAGAAAATGAGATGCAGCAAATTGACTAATTAGTTATATCTACAAATGTGTTACTATAATTTTACATTGATGGGTTTATACATTTCAGATTTAAGTAAAAAGCACTTGAAATACATTTATACTATCATTAAAAATATCTATTTGAGAACATATATCGTTATAACGACTACACATTCGAAAAACCGGATTGTTGCGTGATACATTGTTGTTGCTAGTTAGTATAGTAAACAGTTGATGGTGTGCGCACAGATCGCGTTGGCGTCCTGAAGTTCAACATATCAATAAGTTGACAATCTAGGGAACCTTTCACAATTTTGTGTAGGGTACACAAATCACTCATCCATCTCCTTTTCTCCAGCGTGACCATTTTAAACTCCTTAAGTCGATCGTTATACTCTTTTAATTTTCGTTTCAAGCCAAACTTAAAAACATAATGCTCTCACAAACCGCTTTTGTATTGCTTCTATTCTTTCCTATGTGAGCATTGTAGATAGGCATCACATTACAGACGAGCAATACTCGAGTAAACGTCTTACCAGGCAGTAGTATAACGTTAGTAATGAGCTGGATAGCATTTTTTAATAAGGTTCTCTCGCAATTCCGAAGTTAAAAAAAGAATTAGTATTCGGTTTGCCTTACTGCAAATATAGTCGTAATGAGGTCTAACACGGACATGGCAGAGTCGCAAACACCCCTAAATCGCGAACCACCTTAAACTCTCTCCAGCAGCAACACCCCAATTTGGTACATGTAATTAAGCGGGTTTTGTTTTTTGTGAAATGTGATGACCTGACATTTTTTAATATTAAGGGACATAGAGTTTCTATCATGTTATGGAGTGTAGAGTGTTTAAGTTACGTGCATTTTTATATCTTGATATATTTAGGGTATATGATATCCTCAGATTAATTAGAAAGAGCACTAAGAAATATACATAACATTCTAACATAAGAATTTCAGATTCAGAAATTACATTCGGTTGCATTTCTGAAAAAAGGTGCGGATATATCAGAACACTTATTTAATTGAAATTAAGCTTACTTACTGGACTGAAATATTGTAGGCTAAAGAGTCGGGCACGTATGGAGGGAATTGGCTCGAGAGGCGTCACGGGACCCTTCCATACCACTGAGCGCAGGTGATCACTGGGAAAAGGATGTTTCCTGGATATCACCTGGTGTCTGATCGCAATGAAGACAAACGCCTGAGTGCCACCAACTGCCAGACGGTGGTCCACGGCAAACCTCGTGGCGGCCATTGGAGTGGTGAGTTCTCTCGCTCGATAGGCCTGATTGCGCGCCTATCGTGCGTGTCCGAGCGAGAGTGCGTGGAAAACTCGCCGTCTCCTTCTGCGAGCAAGTTATGCCGCGAAGGGAGACGGCGGAGCGGGACCGGGAGAGTTTAGGACTCTCCCGGCCCGCCAGGCCCGGGAACGGGCCAGGTTACCGCAGAACGACCCCGTCCTCCATAACGCGCAGGCCTGGAGGGGCCCCCAGGTGACAGGTGAGGGCCATCTGTCACCCTAGCAGAAGCAGGCCGGAGTGCGCATTGCGAAGCGCACTCACGCTTCCTTGGGAGCAGACTGGGAACATGGGGGGTCGTTACCTGTTGTTGTAGAGGCCCGAGGTGTATTAATAGGGGAACCAGTGACTTCCTTTCTCAGGGTATACCTAGTTCCCCCGGCTATTAGTACCTGAGACGGCGTGCGGTTTTTAGTCGGTTCGAGTCCGACATGCACCGATAGGTGGTATCCGAGGGGGATTGCCGCACGGAAAAAAAAAAAGGGTAAGAGGTCGTTAATAACACGAAAATGTATTTGGCGTGCACGTGGTGGAAATATTGTTTCTCTTTTATCGATTATGTAATCCGATTGATGTTAATATGATAGCCGTCCTTCGATAAGAATGAACTAGATTACGGTCAGGATACATAACATTTTGATTAAGAATACGAAGATAATAGCACAAATTTATTTCCCATCAAATTTAAAGCTTTAATCGGTAAATTAGTGTATTCTTGAACGAAATTGCGTTAATAAATTTGAGTAATTTACGCTACAGCGAGTGTTTTGATGGCTCATTAGGATAGGTGGCTATGGTAGGGTTATACATGAGTGTGATAAACTGTGATGTAGAAATTTATACTGCAGTCCCGTTTTATGTAAGAGTTGTGAACCTAATATTCTTGAAATGTGCAAAATCCTGTAACTGTAAACTGGTTAAAGCATCTGGGGGATTCAAGCTCGTTTCACAATTAATATTATCACAGGTAATATTATTGGGACAAACCAAGCAGATGGGTCACAGGACCTAAGTAAACTCCACCGCCATGGACACAGAGTTACAAGTCTATAGTTACTGAAACAGGCCCCCCTAGAAGCGGGGGAAGGGGTTATAGCTCAGGTAACCTCATTACTTAAACAACGAAAAATGCGTAACAATTTTGCATGGCCTTGGTATTTATCACTTTGATCAAGGCCATCCGTGATATCACTTTACATAGAACGGCGCATCGCATTTGGCCGAGCATGTCTCTCCCATGGTACCATGGTTAAACGGAACGTTAAGCATACGACTACGCTCAATGCGTTTAAGTACCGTTAACTCTCTCTAATCGACTAAAATAACTTAAAAGAGATAAATTAAAGGTAACAATTTATCTCTTTTCTGTGTTTACTTTTTAAAGATTTTAGCTTATCTGCGTTTGTTTTCTACATCCACATTTAGAGGTTACAGGTTTCACTTCTGTCCAAAAAACAACTAAAATTAAATGATTTCTATGGATGGAAATGATTTATTTTGGATTTTACATTTTTATCGAATACTATAATTAGGCAATTTTAGAAAAAATGACAATTTTACCAGTTTTACTATGTTCCAAAATTCTCTTTTAATTAATTAGTGTTTTTTGTGACATATTTTCTTATTTTTATTAAACATTTGCGTTGAAAGTTTTTTAAAAAACGTTTAAATACAGATTCGCATGTCATTTTTTATTTTAATATATGAAATGCGATAAAAAATTTCCAGGAAATTACTACCCAAACTACGCAATGGAGAAATTATTACAGTTGTCGAATGTAACTTTAGAAGGCTCTCCACTGTAGTCGATTTCCAATTAGCATATAACTTAAAGATGTGCTTTATAATATTCTTATGATTTAACTAACCCTACTACATACTACGTAGATACGCGGCATGTCAACTAATTCCGTTAAACATGTAACACAATAACCTCCTTTCTTAGTAGACGCCTGTTTAATATGTCAAGGATTTAAACTTATATTATAAATAAATTCATTAATTAAATAGAATATTAATATTTCGTCTATCGAAACACACAAACGGCAACTAATTTTCAAAACAATCAGAGTTTGTCTGTGAAAGACTAGATGACCTACATATACTTTTTTCGTAAATAAATACACTCTTATACAGAAAATAAACTCAAAAACTCCGAAACAAATATTTGCAGAGCATACAAAATTCGGCCAGACCCGGGAATCGAACTCAGAAACTACCGCGCACCGAGCCATTCATAACCCCAATCAACACATAAAAAAACGTTTTATATGCAATAATTATAATTCATGCGTCAGAAACATTTCTTCACATCACCGCCTGATTGGGTGCTTTTCCAGTAATGCTGGGGGAGCTAGCAGTGCCGCGTTGGAATTTAAATGGACAGTCGCTGTGTAAGAAAAGGCTTCTCGATCCCGTTGATATGAGATCAGGGTTTAGGTTGTGAGGTTGTACTTTAATCTTACGACACACGGATGCAATGTTGTGAACCAAATTTTCTTGCGCTGTGTTAATCCGGACCACATTTTCACACGCTGTGTGTACTATAGTTTGCTACGCTTACAGTTACATCGAGCGATAACGAAAGCACACTGTAATTAAAAACTCATAGTTCGATGCTTCATTTTCGACGACTCTAACTTTCAGAAAAAAAATTAGAAAAGTTTTAAAGAAACTTTAGATTTCAGACTTTTGATCCAGAGTAAATTCAAAAGAATAAGTTTTAGAGCATCTGGGATTTTTTAAGATACGAACAACTTGAAAACCGCTATTACTCATACTCAGAATAAACAAGTATAAGTTTTACGTTTTACAAAAGTACAGGTGCTCGTCGCGGCTTGTGTAAGATGGATGTATAATTTATGTTTGAAATTTATTCTTTTCCAACAAAAAGCTTAAATTAACGAACAAGTGCTATGAAAATTTAATCAAACCGAGTTTTAGCCAGAACACAAACAAATTAACTGAGCCCGAATAAAACAAAAACAATGTGCAACAAGGTATTTATTTTGTACTATATAAGTTACACATTTATACAATGAGTGGATCACTCAAAGCTTTGGTCCCCATGTGGGATCGAACCCACCAAAAAAGAAATATCTAATGATTTTCGACTCCGACCCGATGCGGTCTGAATACACTCATTTTCAGTATTCGTTGCTTACGTCCTTACACCGTGTACTACGTATAATACAAGTATATATAACGACAAGTATGGTATAATGATAATTCCCTTCGATTATTACGGCTGGGGTGTGACGGGGCGAACCACCATCTTTCGCCCCAAGCCAACCTCACCTGCCGCGGTGGCATCTGCTGAATGAAACGTTCGAAGCTCTGGCGACGCACCGATGGCCGGTCATAATCCATCCCATACGGCGTACGCTAAATACAACCGCCGGTGACGGGCAGCAGCGATCCGGTGCGACAAAGCTAACGCCCTGCACGATCGCCAACCCGCTGCCCAAGCGTAGGCGGAGTACGCGGCAAACCCTCCCCATGCAGGACGGCAACCAAAGGGCCAACGGGCCCCCAAGTTCCCGCGGCCCCGCATTCATGGTCATGGTGGCGACCACCGGTAAAGGCGGGGCAGGGGGTGGAAGGAATCTCCGGGCTACGGGAGGCCACCCACAACCGACTGACCACTGGCTAGTAAACAACGCGAACCGCACGCTACCTCTAGACTCGCATCTGGCACAACTGGAGGTGGAACTTGCGGAATTAGGTGGCATTATTCCTAGGGCTATGTAAAGTCGACAGATATAGAGAGGGGTGAGGAACGCCATACACCCTCGAGTCAGGCCCACCTTTTTTTAATGTACTTCGCGAGGGAGCCCAACAATTCAAGGTAGGCGTCCGGGTTTTCTGGTAAAATAAGTCCCTATCTGACAAACGTATGTGGAAATTTCCAGTGTGTCTCGAACAGTGGTTAGGCGTACCTACTTATCAAGTTCACCAGAAGTATAGCCTCAAGGCCTGTGAAGTGTACGCACGACCTCGGCACACTCGGACGACGAGGTGGACGATCCTGTACGATGACATATCAAGGTGCCCCTTCCACTTCACAAACTAAGGACCCATACAACGGTTGGTTATGGGTGACTTCACGCTAAAGGGGAGTACAGAATTGAGGCGAAAATCGGAGTAGGGTCCAATAGGGATTTGGGAATGCAGGAATCATAGGCGGGCAAGATGCTGGTCAACTCCTCGAACGGTGCAGGGGATCTTTTTGATGAAACTTTTTCTGTAAGAAACAGCCCCAAAGGAAGTGGACATGGCAAAGCCCGACGCTATGACCAGAAAGAGATCGATTCATCATGACGGATAGACAAGCACATTTCAGAGGACGTTCCAGTGATCAATAGGTTATACCGGTTAGTTGATCACGACTGTCCGGGGCTCTCTGAAATCAACTTAAGGCGGAACGTGTATGTTTGATGAATCCAGGCTCGGACCGATCTCTGCTCCAAGCCATAGGACAGGATATGAAACACGTTCCAGTCAAAACTTGTGTCAAACCGATTCGCTGCTTGGAAACCCACAATCGACCGTAAACCAGAATCTCGAAAATGTGGTTCTGGAATCCTCAGGGAAGAAGTACGAGTTTGGTGAAATGCAGCGTAAGGGTAGTTAGGAAGTAGAAGCTTTCAGAAAGGACCCTTAGGGTGATAAAGAAACGAGGTGAAAAGTCACCGTTACATTGTCGGCAAAAGCGAACTCTAAAGCGCTAGAGATCACAAAGTAAACTCGTACGACACACCTACGGTGCTCCAATACTCAGTTCAATGAAAGACGATCGAGCCAAAATTGGGGATCAAAAGTGTTCGTACAATCTCTGTGGAACAAGGCCACCTGACAAAGTTGACACAGAAAGTGGGTGAAGACGTCGTTGCTTTCGAAGCCGGCAGTCCTTCTCGGAAGTGGAAAGCTTCTATGGCCGGTTATACGCTTCGCATGCATCTCGACCTGATCCCGAAAATTGAGGGACTCAGAGGCCACATAACCTCGTCACTGACCCGAAGCGACCGCCAGAAGTTAGCATGGACGAAATCGAGATGGCTCTGGGGGACAGCTGAAAAATGGAAAAGCCCCTGGACACAGAGATGGCGTAAACAGAGCTGCTAAAGGCCGGGTGGTATAAAACACTGTACCTAAGGGATGCCTCCATAAAGACTCTTCAACGCTTTCCTGTTTGAAGGGAGACACTCCGGAAGCGTGGAGTAGAGAGTGTGTGTCTTGTTCTTCAAAAAGGTGAACAAGAACCAGGTTGAAGAAACTATCGACCCAATCCCTTCTAACCACATCTACAAGATGTTTTTCGAGGAGTCATCACGAAAACCGTCTTGAGCAAAGACTCAGACGAATCCAACCCACCGGACGCAAGCTGGGTTCGGAAGCGGATTATGGCACCCATAGACCACATCCACACAGTGCGGCAGATTATACAGAAGACGAAGAATAATAATCAGCCCCTGTGTCTAGCATTCTGGACTATGAGAAAAGCTTGACTCGATTGAGATTGGTCTGTTCTGGGTTCCCTGCAAAACGTTGCCAAGTAGATTTGGCGAACATCCAAGTGATGAGAGTCTTACACAAAGCCAGCCCACCGATGTCCGTACAAGTCAGAATCAGCAAACAAGGCCGTACCCATTGCACGCGGAGTGAGACAAGGGGACGTTATTTCCCCGACATTGTTCAACAAATGCAATGGCGGACATGTACCAAGACGCTGCACCTGGAAGGGCGTGGCACAATATCACAATGGCGAATAAATTCTATCACTTTGCGATTGCAGACGACATCGTCATTCAATTGCCAAGAGACGTTCAGGACCTACAGCAAAATGCTGAATGACCTAAGCTGACACTTCTGTAGCATCGGCCTACGCGATGAACTTGGATAAAAGCCAAGGTCCATGTTCAAACAAACTGTACTACCGGAAAACCGATTGCGGTACACGGTGCCGTCTCGAAGTTAGATGTTCAAAATATGTGTACCTGGAGCTGGATGCGAGAAGGCCCAAAAACGATCTAAGTGGCGTGCAATGGGAGAGGCTATGTCAGCAGTGGACGCGATAGCTGATGATGATGATGATGATGATACGGCTGGTATGTAAGGCTATTCTGACAAAATACACAATTGTGTGTTTACCAACAATGTAATAATCGAGTAAATAGGTGTCCATTAACATTGGATATGAAATCTAAAGGTAACGTCAGCAGAAGGTCAAATGTTCATCACTACGTTCATGCTAAGAAAGTTACAGCACTTTATTATTTGTATCCACAAATACAATACCACAAGATTATTGAGAAAGATCTTTAACATTACTTAACCAATTTAGAAATGGAGAGGATGAAAAGAGGGAAGATAGATCACACGCTATAATACCAGGAAAAAAAGACACCCAAGAAAAGGCGGAACAAAAATTTTTAAAATGTTAATAAACTCTGACAAAGTCTGACAAAACATAATCCCTGCATGCACTAATTTTAGTTAAAGTTCTACGGTAAATTGAATACAGCAAACGTTGGCACCTAGGTAGTTTAGAAGGAATTCCAATACGAAGAGCGGTAAATTGGAATGCCAAGCATTTGGCACAACAGGCAATCGCAGTCACCGAGTGTCGGGACATCCGCTAGACAAGCCTATGGGTTTAAATGGTCACGGCACTGAAAACTTAGACCATTTACTACGAATAATTGTCTACTCTACATGTTCCCTAAATAAAGTTTTTTAATTTGCGGACTATATACACCGTAGTATATATACAATTCGCACACCCCGGTGCAACCAAAGTCTCAACAGGTCATTTTGTAATTTACAGGAAACGGACTTTTAAGTTTTTTTTCGACAATTTTCCTTTTTTATAGATTACTACCTACAGCAGCCGGATATCTCATTAAAATTATATTATTTGGTTCTTTTAACTACAGTATATGTAAAAAGATTTCTTTGAATTTATTAGGAAATGAAAAAAAAAAGGAAACAAAAAAAAAGTCCGTAACTTGTGACTATGTCGCACCAGTACAAATATAATGAATTAGTTTAAGCGTTATAATGGCACTTTTTATTTCGATATACGTGAAAAAAAGTGACATAAACCTTTAAGCTGGGTAGCTCCAAGTCCCGACGGACTCATGCGGGCGCGGGGTCACTATCTTACCAAATCATTACTCTGTTCTCCCAATATTCGTCGGAAGAAGTAAGCCAGAACGACAAAGGCAATAATTGCCCCATATATCAATATATTAAATAATTTCGCGGCTGTCTTTGACTTTCCCAAACGAAGACAAATGGTTATAGGACAAATACTTAAGTTCATTTTGGCCAATTTTGCCCCTACTTGTGCGTTTGTTGCATCGAGGGTGCGATATATATATATGTGCGGTTAAATTATTTAAAAGGGAATCACAATATTTGAATCTGATTTTGTATGATTTAGGATTTAGAAATGAATGTCTAAATAAGACTATTTATGGGGGCCCCTCTACCAATAAGAACGTCCTGGTTTTAAAAATTGAATAAAAACACAATTTTTTTTATAAAAATTGCATCGATTGATTTATTTGATAGACAATTTATGCAATTAGTTTTAAATGATATATCGGCCAACTGACCCGCCCGCGACTCTTTTTGAGGCCGGCTCACCGATTTTCGATGACGCGGTGCACCATTTCGGCCGGCTATGTCGGCTATGGCTCGTCGGAATGTGGTTTTAGGTCACGAATTGTAGCCTGGATTATTGCTGTACACTTTAGATTTAACGTCTACCCCAAAGAAAAATAGTCTAAAGGCGTTTACAATCACACGATTTGGTGGCCAACTTTGATCGGTCCATTCCCGAAATAACGGACTCCACCAAACGTTCCTCGCATAATCCATGTTTACTCGAGTAATGTGACGGTGGTGCAAAGCTTTTTTAAAAAGTAAGGTCGTCATGCATCAATAGAATCAAATTCCGGAAAAGGAAATATTCGGTTAACAATCGAGTTATAGCGCTCGCCATTAACACGAACAGGGTTTCCTTCGTCACTTTCAAGGAAAGTACGGACCACTTGATTCCTTACGCGTACCATAAACAGCACCAAACTGTTATTTTGGCGGATGCAAGGTGATTCATGAACCACACGTGGATTGACCCACTCCAATAGCGACAAATTTTGTTTATTAACAAAATCCATTGAGCCAGAAATAGGCCTCATCTGAGAGATGAATTTTACGATGAAAATTTCATCGGCTTTCCATCATTTCCAGTGCATAATCGGCAAATTCACGACGGATTACACACATGACCGGAGGCTTCAAAATTCTTGTGCCAAAACATTATTTTGTTGAGTGTAGGCCCAAATCCAACGCAAAAATACGCCTCAGGTGGTCAATTCGGCGAGAGCCCACAACTCTTGCCTGCTGAATGGCGTTTGAAACTGATGATTTGAATTCGTATCAACACTGGCCTGAACGCTGCGATATTCTCTTCACTACGGGGCATTTTCTTGTCTCACAGGCACAGCCAGTATCGTGGTGAGTGAATTCACTTTCAAATTTTGTATTATGCGATTTATAGCGCGCACAGAAGGAGCCCTATGACGACCTGTTTTTGCGCAAAGCGCGCTTACTGTAGCGGTAGGAGAACGCAAATTTGCGTAATAATTTTGGACAATTTCCAAGCGTTGGTTTAAAGTGAAACGTCGACATGATTAAAATGCAAACCTTACTGAACACAAATGTCAAGAGGGACGTCAAAGATCCATCATCCAAAACATGGCCGCTATGAGCTGCAAAACCAGTTCATCTCCTATGTTAGACACAGTATTTTCAAAGCTGAAGAAATAGGAATGCGTGTGTAATTGTAACCCAGTTCATTAATAAAGTCTTTCGAGTCTAAAAGGTCAAAACCCTTACATTTAACTTCTAGCTAACTGAACCCAATTGAATTATTTGCAATCTTTTTGAGTGTGAAAAGCCCTTTGGTTACAAATATGTATAAAACAAAATTATTTTAGCTAAAGGCTTAAAACAGCTTTCCTTCGTGTTACTTTAGAAAATTTTCGGGGCCGTTTAATTATAAAATTTGTTCATTTTTTTTTACAATTTATACGTCGCTTGTGGGATTCCCTGCCGGATGGAGTATAGTTTAAGGGGTTGCCACCGGTTTTACTATACCCCGAGTTTTTGTGGGTTCGATCCTATATGGGACACTTTTTGTTGTTTAAAAATTGTTTTTCTAATGGGGTTTATTTTCCCATTCCATGTTTTTTTGTAAGCCCCCCCGCGACATAGGTTTATACCTAAAAACGGGAGCGGTCTTTAAAAAAAAAAAAAAACTTTTTACGTAAGTAAACTACATTTTACTGTCTAAAAAAAAGCTCATTTAGAACTTAAAAACATCTGAATAAAAACGATTATCTAAATTTAAAATCTCGCAAATTTTAAAATTTGCAATTACTTTTGAAAGTTTGTGAGCGTTTTTTATTTAAAATTTTTTTATTTTTACTTTTTTTGGTCAGTTCAGACAACAGATCAGCCTACAAGTAAAGAAACAGCGTAAATTTCAAATCTAAATCCAATTAAAAACATCACATCATTAATCGCGGTATAGACTTCTTTAAATTTTTTAAAACAAACGCAAATTTTTTTTTATTAAATAAGAAATGAGATGCAGCAAATTGACTAATTTTTTATATTACAAAGTGTTACTAAAATTTTTACATTGAGGGGTTTTTTAAAATTTTTCGATTTAAGTAAAAAGCACAAATACATTTTACTACATTAAAAAAATCTTTTTGAGAACATAATCGTTATAAAAACGACTACACTTCAAAAAAAACCGGATTGTTTCGTGAACATTTTTGTTGCATTAGTAAGTAAAACAGTTGTGGTGTGCGCACAAAAATCGCGTTGGCGTCCCCCGAAATTCAACATATCAAAAGTTGACAATCTAGGGAAAAATTTTTCCAAATTTTGGTAGGGTACACAAATCATCATCCATCTCCCTTTTTCCAGCGTGACCATTTTAAATTTTTAAGTCGATCGTTATAATCTTTTAATTTTTGTTTCAAGCCAAACTTAAAAACATAATGCTTCACAAACCCCTTTTTTATTGCTTCTATTTTTTTATTGAGCATTGTAGATAGGCATCCATACAGACGAGCCAATACTCGAGTAAAAATTTTTACCAGGCAGTATATAACGTTAGTAATGAGCTGCTTTTTTAAAAGGTCTCGCATTCCGAAGTAAAAAAAATAGTATTCGGTTTTTCCTTACTGCAAATATAGTCGTAATGAGGTCTAAACGACATGGCAGAGTCGAAAATCACCCCTAAATCGCGAACCACCTTAACTCTCTCCAGTGCAACACCCCAATTTGGTACATGTAATTAAGCGGGTTTTTGTTTTTTGTGAATGTGATGACCTGACATTTTTAATATTAAGGGACATAGAGTTTTATCATGTATGAGTGTAGGAGTTTTTTAAGTTACTGTGCATTTTTATATCTTGATATATTTAGGGTATAATGTATATCCTAGATGAATTAGAAGGCACAAGAAATATACATAACATTCTAACACTAAGAACTTCAGAATTAATTTCGTTGCATTTCTGAAAAAAGGTCGGATATATCAGAACACTTATTTAATTGAAATTAAGCTTACTTACTGACTGAAATATTGTAGGCTAAAAAAGTCCGGGCACGTTATGGAGGATTGGCTCGAGAGGCGTCACGGGACCCTCTCATACGACTGACGCAGGTGATCACTGGGAAAAGGATGTTTCCTGGATCACCTGTGTCGATCCGCAAGAAGCCAACGCCTGAGTGCCACCACTGCCAGACGGTGGCCCACGGCAACCTCGTGGCGGCCATTGGAGTGGGGAGTTCTCTCGCCGATACCTGATTTGCGGCTATCGTGCGGAGCGAGAGTGCGTGGAACTCTGCCGCCCTCCTTCTGCGAGCAAGTTATGCTCGCGAAGGAGGACGGCGGAGCGGGACCGGGAGAGGTTTTAGGACTCTCCCGGCCCGCCAGGCCCGGGAACGGGCCAGGTTACCGCAGAACGACCTCCGTCCCCCAAATAAGCGCAGGCCTGGGGGGGACAGGTGAGGCATCTGTCACCCTAGCAGAAGCAGGCCGGAGTGCGCATTGCGAAGCGCACTCGCTTCCATGGAGCAGAGGGAACATGGGGTCGTTACCTGTTGTTGTAGATGGCCCGAGGTATATCGGGGCACCATGACTTCCTTTCTAGGGTATACCTAGTTCCCGGCTATTAGTACCTGGGGACGGCGTGCGGTTTTAGTCGGTTCGAGTCCGACATGCCCCCGATAGGTGGTATCCGAGGGGGTTTTCCGCACGGAAAAAAAAAAAGGGTAAAGAGGTCGGTTAATAACACGAAAATGTATTTGCGTCACGTGGTGGAAAATATTTGTTTCTCTTTTATCGATTATTGTAATCAGATTGATGTTAATATTATAGCCGTCCTTCGATAAGAATGAACTAGATTACGGTCAGGATAATAACATTTTGATTAAGAATACGAAGATAATAGCACAAATTTATTTCCCATCAAATTTAAAGCTTTAATGGGTAAATCTAGTGTATTCTTGAACGAAATTGCGTTAAATAAATTTGATGTAATTTACGCTACAGCGAGTGTTTTGATGGCTCATTATGGATTAGGTTGGTATGGTAGGGTTATACATGAGTGTGATAAACTTTTGATGTATGAAATTTATACTGAGTCCCTTTTTATGTAATAGTTGTGAACCTAATATCTTGAATGTGCAAAAATTTCCTGTAACTGTAAACTTTGGGTTTAAAGCATCTTGGGATTCAGTCGTTTCACAATTAATATTATCACAGGTAATATTATTGGGACAAACCAAGCAGATGGGTCACCTGACCTAAATAACTCCACCGCCCCTGGACACAAGAGTTACAAGTATGTTACTGAAATCAGGCCCCCTAGAAGTGGGGGAAGGGGTTATAGCTCAGGTAACCTCATTTACTTAAACAACGAAAGAATTGCGTAACAATTTTGCATGGCCTTGGTATTTATCACTTTGATCAAGGCCGTGATATCACTTTACATAGAAAGGCGCATTTTTGCCGAAGCATGTCTCTCCCATGGTCCATGGTTAAACGTAACGTTAAGCATACGACTACGCTCAATGCGTTAAGTACTGTAACTTCTCTCTAATCGACTAAAATAACTTAAAAGAGATAAATTAAAGGTACAATTATCTCTTTTCTGTGTTTACTTTTTAAAGATTTTAGCTTATCTGCGTTTGTTTTCTACATCCACATTTTAGAGGTTACAAGGTTTCACTTCTGTCCAAAAACAACTAAAATAAATGAATTCTCTGGATGGGAAATGATTTATTTTGGGTTTTACATTTTTATCGAATACTATAATTAGGCAATTAGAAAAATTGAAATTTTACAGTTTTTGTTCCAAATTTTTCTTTAATTTTAATTAGTGTTTTTTGTGACATATTTTCTTATTTTTTTTAAAAACATTTGCGTTGAAATTTTTTTTAAAAAACGTTTAAATACAGATTCGCATGTCTTTTTTTAAATTTTAATATATGAAATCGATAAAAAATTTCCGGGAAATTATTTAACCCAAACTCGAATGGAAAAAATTATTCAGTTGTCGAATGTAATTTTAAAGAAGGCTCCCCAAACTGTAGTCGTTTTCCAAATTAGCATATAATTTAAAAAGATGTGCTTTAAATATTCTTATGTTTTAAACTCCCCCTATACTTTCTACGTAAAACCCGCGGCATTTCAACAAATTTCCTTTAAACATGTAAAAAAAACCCCCTTTTTCTTAGTAGACGCCTTTTTAATATGTAAAAGGTTTTAAAATTTATATTAAAAATAAATTTTTAAATTTTTAAATAAATATTAATATTTCGTTATCGAAACACAAAAAGGGCAACAATTTTCAAAAAATCAGAGTTTGTCTGTAAAAAGCTAGTTTGCCCTCAATATTTTTTTTTCGTAAATAAATAAAATTTTTATAAAAGAAAAAAACTAAAAAACTCCAAAAAAAAATATTTGCAGAGCATACAAAAGGGGGCCCGGGCCCCGGGAATCAAACCCCCAAAAACTCCCGCCACCGAGCCATTCAAAAAACCCAAAACAAATAAAAAAAGTTTTTTTCCCAAAAATTATAATTCAGGGCTTTCAAAAAACTTTTCTTCACATCCCCGCCTTTTGGGGTCCCCTTTTCCAGAAAGGGGGGGAGCAGCATTTCCCGGGTTTTGGGAAATTTAAAGGGACATTTCCTGTGTAAAAAAAAGGCCCCTTCTGATCCCTTTGATATGAGACCCGGGTTTTAGGTTGTGGGGTTTTGTACTTTAATCTTCCGACACAGGGAAATTAATTTTGGGAACCAAATTTTCTTGCGTGTGTTAATCCGGCCCAATTTTACAGTGTGTGTACTATATTTTGCTACGTTTACATTTACATCGAGCGATAACGAAAGCACACTGAAATTTTTAAAAACTAATAGTTCGATGCTTCATTTTCGACGACTCAATTTTCCCAAAAAAAAAAATTAGAAAAATTTTTTAAAGAAACTTTAGATTTCGGGACTTTTGATCCAGAGTAAATTCAAAAGAATAAGTTTTAGAGCATTTTGGGTTTTTTTAAAGGGTTTACGAAAAACTTGAAAACCGTTTATTATTTTAATACCCCGAAAAAACAATTTATAAGTTTTACGTTTTACAAAATAAAGGTGCTCGTCGCCGGCTTTGAAGATGGATGTTTTTTTTTTAGGGTTTGAAATTTATTCTTTTCCAAAAAAAGCTTAAATTAACGAAAAGTGCTTAAAAATTTAATAAAACCCGATTTTTACCCAGAACAAAACAAATTAACGGGCCCCGAATAAAAAAAAAAATGTGCAAAAATTTTTTTATTTTGTATATATAATTTACAATTTATACAATGAGTGGATCACTCAAAGTTTTGGGTCCCCATGGGGGGTTTCGAACCCCCCAAAAAAAAAAAATTCTAATGATTTTCGACTCCCCCCCGATGGGTCTGAATACACTTTTTTCAGTTTTTCGTTGTTTACGTCCTTAAAACCGTGTACCCGTAAAAATACAAGTATATATAACGCCCAAGAAAGGTATAATGAAAATTTCCCTTCAAATTTTTCCCGGCGGGGGGGTGGGGAGGGGCAAACCCACCATCTTTGGGCCCCAACCCAAAACCTCACCTCCCCGCGGGGGCACCCTGTGAAAAAAACGTTCGAAGCTCGGGGGGCCCCCGCCCCCCCAAAGGGGCCCGGTATTCCACCCCAATAGGGGGTAGCAAAATACAACCCCCGGGTTTGACGGGCAGCAGCAAATCCGGTGGGGAAAAAGCAAACCCCCTCCCGATCGCCAACCCCCCTCCCCAAGCGTGGGGGATTAGGGCAAACCCTCCCCATGCAGGAGGGAAACCCAAAGGGGCCAAAGGGGCCCCCCAATTTCCCCGGGCGGCCCCCGGCTTTTCCCGGTCATGGTGGCGACCCCCGGGAAAGGGGGGGGCAGGGGGGGGGAAAGGGAAATTCCGGGCACGGGAGGCCCCCCACAACCAAATGCCCCTGGCAAAGAAAACAAGGGAAACCAAAAAGTCCCTCTAGACTCGCTTTGGGCCCAACAATTTGGAGGGGGAACTTGGGAAAATTAGGTGGCATTTTTCCTAGGGCTATGTAAAGTCCGAAAGAGAGGGGGGGGAAACCCATAACCCTCGAGTCAGGCCCCCCTTTTTTAATGTATTTCCCGCGAGGGGGGCCCAACAATTCAAGGTGGCGCCCGGGGGGTTTTCTGGAAAATAAGTCCCATCTGAAAAACGTTGGGGAAAATTTTCCCCAGTGTGCCCGAACAGGGTTTGGGCCGTACCTCTTATCAAGTTAAACCAGAAGTATAGCCTCAAGGTGGGGAAGTGTACGCCCCCGACCTCGGCACACTGGGGACGACGAGGGGGGACAAATTGTACAAATGACTATAAAAGGGCCCCCTTCCATTTCAAAAACAAAGGGACCCTAAAAGGGTTGGTTATGGGTGATTTAAACGCTAAAGGGGAGTACAGAATTGGGGAAAAAATCGGAGTAGGGCCCCAATGGGTTTTGGGAAGCAGGAATCATAGGGGGCAAATGCTGGTCAATTTCCTCGAAGGGGAAAAAGGGGATTTTTTTGATAAAACTTTTTCTTTAAGAAACAGCCCCAAAGGAAGTGGACAGGGCAAACCCCCGACGCTATGACCAGAAAGAGATCGATTCATCATGAGGGGAAGAAAGAAACATTTCAGGGGACTTTCCCCAGTGATCAATGGGTTTTAATCCCGGGTTTAGGATCCCCGATTTGGTCCGGGGCTCTCTGAAATCAATTTAAGGGGGGAACGTTTTGTTTGATAAAATCCAGGCCCCGGACCGACTCTGCCCCAAACCCCCATGGACAGGATTAAAACCCGTTCCAGTCAAAATTTGGAAAAACCGTTTCGCTCCCGGGGGAAAACCCACAATCGCCCGTAAACCAGCCCCCTCGAAAATGTGGTTCGGAAATCCTCGGGGAAAAAGGGTACGAGTTTTGGTGAAATGCAGCGAAGGGAGGGAAGTAGAAGCTTTCAGAAAGGCCCTTTAGGGGATAAAAAAACGAGGTGAAAAGCCACCTTTTACATTGTGGGCAAAAGCGAACTCTAAACGAGAAAATAAAAGAAAAACTCTTTACGACACACCTCCGGTGCCCAATACTCTTTAAATTTGGAAAGACGATCGACCCAAAAATTGGGGATCAAAAGTGTTCGTACAATCCCCTTGGAAAAAAGGCCACCTGAAAATTTGGGCCCAAAAGAAAGTGGGGAAAACGTCGTTGTTTCGAAGCCCGGGGTCCTTCTGGAAGTGGAAAGCTTCTATGGCCGGTTATACGCTTCGCATGCATCTCGACCTGATCCCGAAAATGAGGACTCTAGAGCCACATTAAACACGTCACTACACCGAAGACCTGCCAGAAGTTAGCATTGACGAAATCGAGATGGCTTCTTGGACAGCTGAAAAATGGAAAAGCCCCTGGAGAGGATGGCGTTACAACAGAGCTGCTAAAGGTCCGGGGGTAAACCTGTACTAAGGGAGCTCAAAAGCTCTTCAACGCTGTCCTGTTTGAAAGGGAGGAACTCCGGAAGCGTGGAGTAGGAGTGTGGGTCGTCTTGTTCTTCAAAAAGGGTGACAAGACCAGGTTGAAGGAACTATCGACCCATATCCCTTTCTAAGCCACATCTACAAGCTGTTTTCGAGAGTCATCACGAACCGTCTTGAGCAAAGACTCGACGAATTCCAACCACCGAGCAAGCGGGTTTTCGGAGCGGATATGGCACCATAGACCACATCCACACAGTGCGGCAGATATACAGAAGACCGAAGAATATAATCAGCCCCTGTGTCTAGCATTCGTGGACTATTGAGGAAAGCCTTTGACTCGCATTGAGATCTGGTCTGTTCTGGAGTCCCTGCAACGTTGCCAAGTAGATTGGCGATACATCCAAGTGATTGAGATGTCTTTACAAAGCCGCCACCATGTCCGTCCAAGTTCAGAATCAGCAAAACAAGGCCCGTACCATTGCATCGAGGAGTGAGACAAGGGGACGTTATTTCCCCGAAATTGTTCACAAATGCAATGGAGGACATGTTCAAGACGCTGCACTGGAAAGGGCGTGGCATCAATATCAATGGCGGAATACATCTCTCACTTGCGATTTGCAGACGACATCGTCATCATGGCAGAGACGTTACAGGACCTACAGCAAATGCTGAATGACCTAGCTGCCACTTCTGTACGCATCGGCCTACGGATGAACTTGGATAAATCAAGGTCATGTTCAACGAACATGTACTACCGGAACCGATTGCGGTACACGGTGCCGTTCTCGAAGTTGTTCAAAATTATGTGTACCTGGAGCTGGATGCGAGAAGCCCAAAATCGATCTAAGTGGCGTGTGCAATGGGAGAGGCCTATGTCCAGCAGTCGGACTGCGATAGGCTGATGATGATGATGATGATGATACGGCTGTGTATGTATAGGCTATTCTGACAAACCATCTTTTACAACTTATGTAATAATCAGTAAATAGGTTCCATTAACATTGGATATGAAATCTAAAGGTAACTTCAGCAGAAGGTAAATGTTCATCTACGTTCATGCTAAGTAAGTTACAGATTTTATTATTTGTATCCACAAATACAATACACAAGATTATTGAGAATAGATCTTTAACATTTACTTAACAATTTAGAATGGAGAGGATGAAGAGGGAAGATAGATCAGCGGCTAATAATACCAGAAAAAAAGACACCCAAGAAAAGGGAACAAAATTTTTAAAATGTTAAAAACTTCAAAGTCTGAAACTAATCTTGCAAGCACTAATTTTTAAGTAAAGTTCTACGGTAAAATTGAATACAGCAAAAGTTGGCACCTAGGTAGTTTAGAAAGGAATTCAATACGAAGAGCGGTAAAGTGGAACTGCAAGGCATTTGGCACGAACAGGCAATCGCAGTCACCGAGTGTCGACATCCGCTAGACAAGCCTATCGGGTAAATTGGTCAGGCACTGAAAACTTAGACATTTTCTACGAATATTGTCTACTCTACATTGTTCCTTAAATAAAGTTTTTTAAATTTTGCGACTATATACACCGTCAGGTATATATATCGCACCCTCGGTGCAACAAGTCTCACAACAGGTCATTTTGTAATTTTACAGGAACGGACTTTTAAGTTTTTTTTTCGATCAATTTTCCTTTTTTCTAGATTACTACCTACAGCAGCCGGGATATCTCATTAAAAATTATATTATTTGTTCTTTTAACTACAGTATCATGTAAAAAGATTTCTTTTGAATTATTAGGAAATTGAAAAAAAAAGGAAACAAAAAAAAGTCGTAACTTGTGACTATGTCGCACCAGTTACAAATATAATTTAATTATTTAAGCGTTATAATGGCACTTTGTTATTTCAATATACGTGAATAAAAATTGACATTAATACCTTTAAGCCTGGTGTAGCTCCAAGTCACGATCTGACTCATGCGGGCGCGGGGTCACTACTTACCAATCATACTCTGTTCTCCCAATATTCGTTCGAAAAAGTAGCAAGAACGACAAGGCACTAATGCCATATATCAATATATTCAAATAATTTCGCGGCTGTCTTCTTGATTTCCCAAACGAAGAAATGGTTTATAGACAATTACTTAAGTCATTTTGGCAATTTTGCCTACTTGTGACTTTGTTGCATCGAGGGTGCGATATATATATATGTGCGGTTAAATTATTAAAAGGAATCACATATTTGAATCTGATTTTGTTTGATTTAGATTAGAATGAATGTCTAAATAAGATATGGGGTCTACCAATAAGAACGTCCTGGTTTAAAAATTGAATAAAACCACAATTTTTTATAAAAAATGCATTCCGATGATTTATTTGATAGATAATTTTATGCAATTTATGTTTTTAAATGATATATCGGCCAACTGACCGCCGCGACTCTTTTTGCAGACGGTCACGATTTCGATGACGCGGGCAACCATTTCGGCCGTATGTCGCTATGGCTCGTCGGAATGTTGGTTTTTAGGTCACGAATTGTAGCTGGATTATTGCTGTACACTTTAGATTTAACGTTACCCCAAAGAAAATAGTCTAAAGGTGTTTAAATCACACGATCTGGTGGCCAACTGATCGGTCCATTTCTCGAAATAACGACTCACCAAACTTTCCTCGCAATAATTCCATGTTCACTCGAGTAATGTGAGGTGGTGCACAGTCTTTTTTAAAAGTAAAGGTCGTCTGCATCAATATCATCAAATTCCGGAAAAGAAATATTCGGTTAACATCGAGTTATAGCGCTCGCCCATTCTACAGTACACAGGGTTTCCTTCGTCACTTTCAAGGAAGTACGGACCATTGATTCCACCGTTACCATAAACCGCACCAAAACTGTTATTTTTTGCGGATGCAATGGTGATTCATGAACCCACACGTGGATTGACCCCACTCCAATAGCGACAATTTTGTTTATTAACAAAATCCATTGAGCCAGAAATAGGCCTCATCTGAGAAGCTGATTTTACGATGAAAAATCGTCATCGGCTTCCATCATTTCCCAGTGCATAATCGGCAACTTCACGACGGATACAATGATCGGATGGCTTCCAATTCTTGTGCCAAAACAATTTTGTATGAGTGTAGGCCCAAATCCAACCGCAAAATACGCCAGGTGGTCATTGGAGAGAGCCCCAACTCTTGTGAATGGCGTTTGAAACTGATGGATTTGAATTCGTATCAACACTGGCCTGAACGGCTGCGATATTCTCTTCACTACGGGCATTTCTTTGTCTCACAGGCACAGCAGTATCGTGGTGAGTGAATTCACTTTCAAATTTTTGTTATATGCGATTTATAGCGCGCACAGAAGGAGCCCTATGACGACCGTTTTTTTGCGCAAAGCGCTCTTACTGTAGCGGTAGGAGAACGCAAATTTGCGTAATAATTTTGGGCCAATTTCCAAGCGTTGGTTTAAAGTGAAACGTGACATGATAAAATGGCAAACCTTACTGAACACAAATGTCAAGAGACGTCAAAGATCCATCATCAAAACATGGCCGCTATGAGCTGTCAAAACCAGTCATCTTCTATTGTTAGACCCAGTATTTTCAAAGCTGTAAGAAATAGAAATGCGTGTAACAGTTATTTAATAAGTC
Source organism: Arctia plantaginis (assembly GCA_902825455.1). Classification (NCBI taxonomy): domain Eukaryota; kingdom Metazoa; phylum Arthropoda; class Insecta; order Lepidoptera; family Erebidae; genus Arctia; species Arctia plantaginis. Next base: position 23,167 of record CADEBD010000544.1, read on the forward strand.
TTTCGAGTCTAAAGGTCAACCCTTTACATTTTTAAATTTCTAGCTTAACTTAACCCAATTGAATTATTTGGCAATCTTTTTGAGTGTTAAAAGCCCTTTGGTACAAATATGTATAAAAACACATATTATTTTATTATTAACTTGTATTGTGACAAGTATGCGACTGACTAAAAGGCAAATTATGTGGTTACCCTTTGCGGTATATTATCAAAATATAGCAGATGGGAAATTGCTTGTTAAATTCATTAGTAAATAATGTCAAGCCGATTTATCTCCATTTAAGTCTCAAGGGGTATTTTGATAGAATGGAAATTGCTAGTAACGATTAAGTGGTGCGCGGATACTGAACGTAATTATTACAGCTTTGGTAGGTACATGTACCTTTGGCGATGGGCTCCCTACAGAGGCTATTGCCTAATCTTGGGGGTCCGCGTTAGGAAGTTCTACGCCTTTACTACTACTACTTTGAGCACCCGAAATGGGCCAAGCGCCTACCAGCTCCTCCCGCTGCCGAGCTAAGCTTAATCAAAGGCAGCGGGTAGCGGCCATTGCATCGAGCCCTCGATCAGGTATCTGGGGCTCGTACTCGATGGCCGATGGGACTTCGGATATCATTTCCGAGGTCTGGTCCCCAAGTTGGTTGGTTGGGGCCCTGAAGGCCAGCAACGTCGCGATACTGCGACGACCGCAGCGAATGCTGGCCATCAGGATCATAAGGGGGTACCGCACGATCTCCTTTGAGGCGGCGAGTCTCCTGGCCGGAACTCCACCGTGGGACCTGGAGGCGAGAGCACTTGCGGCTCGTATCAGTGGCAAGTATCAAGGAGGCGCAGGAGTTGGGTCGATGCCCCGAGATTCGAGAAATCGATAACCGGAAATCCCAACTCCGCCAGGTCATCATAGGGGAGTGGAGGGAACGACTCGGGCAACCGAGCGCCGGGCACGCCGTCATTGCGGCTTTAAGACCCGTTATGGAGGATTGGCTCGAGAGGCGTCACGGGACCCTCTCATACCGATTGACGCAGGTGATCACTGGGAAGGGATGTTTCGGAGATCACCTGTGTCTGATCCGCAAGGATGCCAACGCCTGAGTGCCACCACTGCGATGGCCAGACCGTGGACACGGCTCTCCACACGCTGGCAGAGTGCCCGGCGTGGGTTGAGCAGAGGCGAGACCTCCGTGGCGGCCATCGGAGTGGGAGTTCTCTCGCTCGATAGCCTGATTGCGGCTATCGTGCGGAGCGAGATGTGCGTGGAACTCTGCCGTTTCCTTCTGCGAGCAACTTATGCTCGCGAAGGAGACGGCGGAGCGGGACCGGGAGAGGTTTTAGAACTCTCCCCGGCCCGCCAGGTCCGGGCACGGCGCAGGCAGCGCAGGCGAATCAGGCGCCGGAGGTCGCAGAACGACCTCCGTCCTCCATAAGCGCAGGCCTGGGGGTGACAGGTGAGGCCATCTGTCACCCTAGCAGAAGCAGGCCGGGGTGACGGCGAGCGCGTTGCGAAGCGCGCTCGCTTCCAGGGAGCACAGGGAACATGGGGTTCCCACACGGGGGGGTTCGTCTACTCGTCTGTAGATGACCCGAGGTATGTCGGGGCACCAGGGACTTCCTTTCTAGGGTATACCTGGTTCCCCGGCTATTAGTACCCAGCGAAGGCGTGCGGTTTTAGTCGGTTCGAGTCCGACATGCCACCGACAGGTGGTATCCGAGGGGATTTCCGCACGGAAAAAAAAAAAAAAAAAGGATCGAACGAGGTTACCGCACAATCGCGTCGGAGGCGGCGACAGTCCTGGCACGTTTCCCACCTTTTGATATCCTGGCGGATATGGACGGGACTGTCTATGACCAGACTTGCGCGATCCGCCGGGGTGAGGGTGGGAGGGTGGTGAAGACAAGGACGAGCTCGAAATGTTGCTGCATGGTTCGGGTCCTCCCCAGGGCTGAGACCAGCTGTCGGGGTGGTTTTTAGTGGAAACACCACATACTCCTGGCTCATTACCATTTGCCTTTTTGGGCACATTTACCTTTGCTTATGTAATGTGAATGTATGTGAAAAAACAAAAGACGTACTTTACACATACATAGTGTGCATTTATTAATGTGGTTTTCGCCTTACATTATGTCAATTCACGATTTTCGTCAGTTCAGGAACAACATAATTAAAAACTTTTATTATTTTTTAAAATTTATATTTCCAACTCCCCCTGGTGTACAGAAGTTGAAGTGGTGGACGCGTGGGACGGATTAGTCTCATTATAAGCCACAATAGGTGCTAATTTCATAATTAACAGACTAAGATTTTTAACGAAAGAAAAATGTTAACATTTATACTAAGGCTAACTATGAAGCCGCATTTTTTTCAATAAACACAAATGCTTATATCTAAGCCCGAGTTTTTAAGAATATATTCGAAATACGAGTAAGATAGAAAGGATCGAATGAAAGGACTGTCTCATTACAATAAAACGCGTAATATATATTAACATACTAAAGACAAATATATAAACCATGAAAATTGTTAAATACATTTTTTGCAGGTTTTTGCTGGTAGAAGATTACCATATATATACAGGGTTACTGGTTAAGTCGACCTAGATAATTTAGGAGGTTGTGATAGCCATAATTTCTAATTTTCCTGTAAGTTTTTTTACAAAAATTAAATTACCGAAATTTTGACTAATACAATTTTTATAAAACCCCTTCCCTTATTTTTCTTATTATTGGTGTTTTCGTTTGTTGATACATTGTTTTATAATTTCTAAATTGTAGTTAACCTGACAAACTCGGCAGAAAGTGGATGGTTTATAATAGCAAAAATAAAATAAAAACGTAATTAAATAATATTTGACAAATATTTAAAAAAAAGTTGTCAAAAAAAAAGTAGTAAAAGTTAAAAAAAAGTAAAAGATAGTCAAGTTGCAGATTTGCTCGAAACATGTACGTATTGTCAGCTATTTAATAAGGTATAATATTCTAGGGTAGAATCAGAGTTCATATAAAAAAAACTTAATGAATGACCGAGAATCGTAAGAGTTAGCGTATAACCGGGTAGTTCCCAGTAAAAAACTTGGCTTGTATTTTTTGACTTTTTTCCTTTTCTATTCGTGACTAACTATTCTAACTAGACTTGACCATGTGAGGAACCCACAAAAATCAGCGCAGTAGGAAGCGCCGAGGTGACGAATTCACCATTCGTGCTTTTGATACAACCTCAGTAAATAAAGATGATATATAAAACCCGGAAGTTCGTAATCTAATAAAAGAATCTTAATGACGATATCGTCTTACGTGTTATTAGTAGCTTTTAGTGTACCTGTCATTAATAATGTAGTCCTGGTTTAAAATCGTAGTTAACGATGTTCTAATTATTATCAGAGTAGAGCACAAACGAACCTATGCCCAATTATAATTATCGACGTCAATGGGAGGGACTACGAGAGACGCCGTTCTCGGACAAAATACTGTCAGATGAATATTATTCAATGGGCTAAGGTTATTAATTATCTAAAATACTAGTTTGTTTGTTTATTGTTTTCTACCAACTAAATCGATAAGTATTTCAGAATTCAATACAATATTTTTTTCGTTTACGTCTGTTCGTTTGAGATTACCCCAAAAACCAAGCAAGTAGATTTGTAATTAACGAGTAAGCTTCTTAATTAAACAATGCTTTGACTCTGATTTTCATTTTAACAGATGGCTTAAGCGAATTGGATTCGGTAAAAACTTCCAATTCAGTAATAATTGGTTTGATAACAAATTAATTAAGATCCAAATCCTTTTAATAGACCGCATCTTAAAAAGGATTCGTTTTTTACCTATAATGACATTAGGTATATTTTAGTAGAAATAACAAACAGTCATTGAACATGGCGTTGAAGTTAATGAGTCTAGGGGCTTTGTTCTGATATGACGTCACTCAGACATTAGTATTGTTTAATGTGTTACTGATAACAAAACCACTCAAGATACTTATAATGAAGAACTCGTTTACATCCCTATCTGTTTAAAAATCAACAAGAATAAGCTAATAAATCATATAGCACATTTGTATTTTACGTTTATAAGTTACTTGAGGCAGTTGAACACCGAAAAGGGCTTGTCTTTATTCTAGAACTAGTTGAAATGTAAGCAGGCGGACTGCTCGGTGACAAACTCACAGTAACCATGAAATCACACCCGCTTAATGAACCCTATCAAATGAAGCTTTAGGCACAATATTATTCGCCGTCATTGCGGCGGTAAGACCCGTTATGGAGGATTGGCTCGAGAGGCGTCACGGGACCCTCTCATACCGATTGACGCAGGTGATCACTGGGAAGGGATGTTTCGAAGATCACCTGTGTCTGATCCGCAAGGAGCCAACGCCTGAGTGCCACCACTGCAATGGCCAGACCGTGGACACGGCTCTCCACACGCTGGCAGAGTGCCCGGCGTGGGTTGAGCAGAGGCGAGACCTCGTGGCGGCCATCGGAGTGGGAGTTCTCTCGCTCGATAGCCTGATTGCGGCTATCGTGCGGAGCGAGAGTGCGTGGAACTCTGCCGTCTCCTTCTGCGAGCAAGTTATGCTCGCGAAGGAGACGGCGGAGCGGGACCGGGAGAGGTTTAGAACTCTCCCGGCCCGCCAGGCCCGGGCACGGGCCAGGCAGCGCAGGCGACTCAGGCGCCGGAGGTCGCAGAACGACCTCCGTCCTCCATAAGCGCAGGCCTGGGGGTGACAGGTGTGGCCATCTGTCACCCTAGCAGAAGCAGGCCGGGGTGGCGGCGAGCGCGTTGCGAAGCGCGCTCGCTTCCAGGGAGCACAGGGAACATGGGGTTCCCACACGGGGCGGGGGTCGTCTACTCGTCTGTAGATGACCCGAGGTATGTCGGGGCACCAGGGCCTTCCTTTCTAGGGTATACCTGGTTCCCCGGCTATTAGTACCCGGCGAAGGCGTGCGGTTTTAGTCGGTTCGAGTCCGACATGCCACCGACAGGTGGTATCCGAGGGGATTTCCGCACGGAAAAAAAAAAAAAAAAAAAAAAAAAGGCACAATATTATTAGTGGCACCAACATTATATTGCATTGCTAGTTGACAGTGGGTTTTGGAGGCTATTGTTTGTTCCTCATATGTAATTCTCTACGCTCAGTCGCTCTACGTTAAACTCGATTTTTAGCCGTGTCGTAGTAGAATAGCCGACCCAAACTTAGTTCTGAAAAAAGACGCGTAGGACGAGAATGATGATTTTAATAAGTTACAAAAATTTTGTGATTTTTCTAATCATACTTTTAATAAAGTATTTCAAGTGTTTGTAACCTTCATTAAGTCTGTAAACCGAAGGGTTTAACAAAGGCATTTGAACAACATGATGTGTTTGACATTAGATCCATTACCACAAGAGCCTCAAACCCTTTGCTTCTAATAAAGGAATCTCTTGTGGACGTCGGTTAGTTTGGGCACGTCCTAAATATTATTAACCAACTACAAACTTCTCATGTCTCACACTTTATACTTAGAAGTAAAACTCAATGGAATGCACTTAAGATAGTAAAAAAATATTGAATGTTTTTGTAACATATAATTGAAGTCGTACGAGTAAAGAAACGTAATCAAATGATGTATAAAAAATAGAAACAAAATATTTTTACGACGGTAGTGATTAGAGTAATGTATGCTACCAGAGCATATACAACGTAAATGTCGACTACTTGAAGCAATAAAACAAAACAAGCAGCGGATACGATATACATATGAAATATTGAAATCGCGTGGTTAAAAAGTTTTAGGCTTCTTCCTACATCCTTCGTGTAACATTAAATCTGATAAAGATGATTTGAAACATAATTAAGCAAATAGTTGCTAAGAAAAATGTAAATAGGCTTATAGGTTACAACTGATATTGACACACACAAATGGCATGCATTCGTCGTGACATCTGAGCGAAGTTAAAGCGGGTAATTTTTTTCGCAATAAGAGAGCTAAGACCTTTATTTGTGCGCGCGCCACAAGTTGTATGCACCTCACGTAGTCCACAAATCACGTTGTGGCATTATAAGCCTGAATATGTTCTTGAACAATGCTATGTAAATTACATCTTGAATGTCGCGATAATAAGAGTGTGTAGGATAAGAAATTGTTTGACAACAACAAAAAATAAACCCTTATTTTATGCAATTGATAAAATTCTATGGTATTTTCTTGATCAAAAGAAGTGTTCAGTGATTGCAATTAAAATAGATGACTCATTTTACTTAATGCAACGTTAGGAATGTAAAATGCAGTAAATAGCATATATTTTACTAGGCCGATCTTTCTGTTAATCAAAACGAGGAAAGTAGGTGGTTTTAAAATTTAAAACTACCTAAGTACTCCCCTCATTTACACACAAAAATGCATTTTTTTGTAATTCATAATTCTATTTAGTTTTAAAATTATTTTGGTAAAATCGTTGGTGGTCAATCTTAATTTTATATTATTTTGACGTTGATGTGATGAATGTATACATGTAGGTAGGTAGGTTACATACATGTATAAGTCAAAAATAAAGGATAGGTATATATGTATGAGTTGCAAATTTAAGATACCTGTATAGTTTCTTATAGTTCTCAAGGTAAACATTTTGTAAAGTGCCGCACTCTCGAGTAGTACCAGCGTTAATCAATAAAAAAGGCGTAAAGGTGGCCCCTATGGTGTACTAAAAATGAGAACAACAACAGATATTCGTTCCAAACACATTGTTGTTTCTTAAACATGTCATCTTTTGAAAAGAAAACAAAAATATTAGAGAACTTACTGATTACGATTTAGTTTATCGCGCTCAGTATACTAAATTACTGCAGGTAATTTGGTGAGATTGTATCATTATTTTTGTGTCCTTCTAAAAACTGAATTTCATCGAGTATACTCTATGAACTTATTGCGTCTTAAACTCAAACCATAACTAATCATACTTCCAATACTTATATAAGAAATGGGAAGTGAAATTTGTTTAAAAAATTCTTCCACCATTGAAAAGTAACATAATCAGCGAGTAACATTATCGTGTGTTTACCGTGATGAACCGACATACACGCGAGCGGACTTGCGGGCAAAAGCTAGTGTATTATAAATGTGGAAGTGAGATTGCTTGTAAAGCTAGTGCTAAATTATTAATGTCGTGTGTGTAGTAGGGCAAAAAATCAAGATACAGATTGCGCTCCTGATCTGCTCGTGGCAATTGCTTTCTGTCCCTAGTCCATCTATAAGTACAATATGAAGGACATTTCTTTCAATATATCGTAAATTTTCTTGTTTTTCAATTCCCAAAGCGCCCGTTACGCCTATAACGCTCATTACGTTATGGCACCAATCTCTAGTTGGCAAAGGCGTGTGTATACTTTTGCAGGATAGCAAAGTCTTTCGGGACAAAGACGTGACTGTATAGGTACATAATCATAACAATAATAATTTTACTTATCTCACACACGACAGTATGATTCCAAACTAGGCGGAGCCTCTACTATGGTAACCAGACTGCTGATAAACATACTTATACATTTTCTAAATACATACATACTAAGATAAGTTACACCCAGTCACAGAACAAATGACTGCTCATTACACAATATTTGTCCCTGGGTGGGCATCGAATCCACGACCTCTGAGACCACTAGACAAACAGGTCGATACATTTCACGGTAATTACAATAATCTTAGGTACGTAATAATGTAGTAAATATTACTAACGTTATATAGTAGTACGAGTAATCGCTAACAAGTCTTTTACTGATAGAAACATACAATTTAAAAAATAATAAAATATACTGTTAATATAAAATTATTTATTGGTAGTTCAATAATGGATAGTAAGTCTGTTTTAATCACGTGCTCTGTGGTATTGATTTTAAAGTCTTAAGCCTCGTTTTCTTTAGGGGAAATACTCGTAAGAAGCCGAACGTAGGATACGTATCCGGCGACGCTGCTCTTGATAGATGTCGATTCACATCGCTTGCATATAGCAATTTGTTTATTGTATGCCAGTGGCGTAGCTAGGTGTGGGCGAAGTGGACCGTTCGCCCTAGGCCTCGCACTTTGGAGATCCTCGCGAGACTCCTTTAAATGCGATGCCCCCCCACCTTTT
>CADEBD010000545.1:0-25983 GCA_902825455.1 Arctia plantaginis
CGACTTTGGAGTATTAAATGAACCAGATAAGTCTGGAACAATCAGTCAAATAAGAAACACATGTCCATGTTACTTTCTATCGACTAGAGTTAATAACCCATAGTGTTGACAGTCCCCAATATAAGCAATATGTCTGTGATATTTTCAACATATTATATTTTAAAATTAAAATGATAGGACATGCTTGACTTTTCCACAATTAAATAAAAATATTGCAGGCACACTATCGCATCCAGGGCCTCTAGATTTAGACGGGTGAAGTTTGTCCTATAGCAACACAGGGTTGGTGCACCTTTCCACAGTAACATGCGAATTGGCAAATACCAAATCCAGGGTTCTATTCATTGAATTTAATATAATTGTATTGCGACAGACCTAGATAAGTAAAATCCTCAACGAACTTTGTGGCGCTTTGTTGTAATTCCTGTGCCAATGTGAAGCAGACAATTACTGTTGTCTGATTCACATTGGTCACAGTCATTATTCGACCACCGTAGGCATGGGAGATTAAAATCACCAACAAGGACGACAGAATGAGTAGGGTAAAGTTCTGTCAGATATGCAGTCTTACGACAAATATTTTCAATATAGATGTTTTATCAAAATCGGGGGGCGATATACGATAAAATTACATTTAGATTGATACCGATTGTACTTGCCGTCAGAGTAAAGCACAGAACCTCTGACCGCTCACATGCAATATTACGAGACACAGTTGCTGAAAGCTAAAGAAGTAGCAATAATTTTCCATGTCTAATAGCAATCCTTTCATAGCTTTTCAGCAAGTCAGTCAGACGACCGATGACCTATCCCCCCCCCCCCCCCCCCCCCCCCCACCCCCCACCCCCCCCCCCCCCACTATCTCACTGATTCTGGGCGAGAGATTCAAAAGAGCGGCAACAGGCTCGAGCCCTCTTAGTTGTAGTTGTCTACGTCACTTATCATCAGAGACCCGTCTGCTCGACTCTTTAATATGAAAAGAAGTATTCACTAATCTAAGTTATCCAATGTTAATAAGAACGTTAAATGTTTCGTCACCATCACAATATAAAAAAAATATGTATCTATGTACTTTCCATTTAACAAAGTGAAATAGGAATTTAATAATCATTTTTAACTCGGAAAGCTTTTAAAACTTTACTGTACGTAATTGCTTCTATTCTCTTTATCGCTCCACACATTTCGATTATAGTTATAACAGCGAGGACCTTCATGGAGAGCTCAAGAGTTAAATTTTTATTAAATAAAACAATCAGAAAAGATGTACAGTTAATGCTCCGTCCATTGAATTAATGCAAAATGTTATCTTCTGTCCTAAATACATCATTAACAATGACGTCATCTCTCCAAACTCTAAGAAATCCCTGTTAATTTCAATATTTGCAGCTGTAGTTGTTATTGCCGTTTATTTGTACCGTAATTATATCATCTTTTACACTGACTTTAATTCAAAATATTCGGGTAATGTCCGCATCTTTCTATGTATCTTTGAAGCATTATTTTATTCCATGGGATTTCTTATAAGTACTATTGTTGCTGCGACGCAAACGAAGAAAAATATTGCTTTCGTGTTAACCATTCAAAAAGTTCACATCACATTCGAAGAAAATTTAAAAATGTACGCTCTGTTTAACTGGATGAGCATTATAATTCTCTTCATTTATTACTTAATGTATATATTTTATGGTTATTTGTATCATAAAATGAATTCCAGTTATGTTGCTTATACCTTAATTTTTCAAATAGGCTACGATATAAACGCATTATACGCTACAATGTTACTATTTTTTTTAAAACACAAAGTTGTTCTTTGGAATCGAGCAATTTTAAGCTTACACGACTCTCCTGATGAAGATATATGCCGAACTTTACTTCGATCTTATGAACGAATTTTTAAAATGTTACAAACTCTTCAAAGATATCTTTCAAGTTACGGTAAGTGATATATTTTTTTTAATCGCTCAACTTAAATATACATAGGTAATCGTCTACAATAAATTTCAATAAGTTTAGAAAAAACTTATAGTCAATGGTCAATATTTTATCTAAATTGAAGTGCAAAGATGAAAAGCACATGGAGTTCTCTTAATATGAAAATAGCTTGTTACAAATCCGATCATTCCGAAGTTCATCAATTGTAGTACCATTAATTCACTCTATATACCAAATCAATCAATTGATTTTGAGTCTCTCATTTATAAAGTATTAAATTTTATTGATTGTATTAATAAAACTTTCTTTAATTTAATTACTTGCTGTTTTCAGATCCTTTACAACATCGTAGAGAATTTTTTTCACGAATTATTGTACATCAAAATTGTATTCGACTACTTAAAGATTAATGACCACTTCTCCAGTGATGTAAGTACGATCACAAACCCAAATATTACAGGTTTATACGAGCTTAAATATGTAGATATGACGTGCCTATTGCTTTAGTGTTTAGTGACCCTGACTGCTAAGCTAAGTGTGTCGACCATCACAAATATTGTGTGATGAGCACCATCATTTGTTCTGTGTCTGGGTGTAATTTATCTATAATATGTATGTATTTAGAGTAAATAAGTATGTTCATCAGCAGTCTGGTTACTATAGTACAGGCTCTGCCTAGTTTGGGATCAGACGGCCGTGTGTAAGATATATTATTATATGTTGAAAGTAAATACGGGGGCGTCGTTACTTCGCGTCGGGTTAAAAACTTGTTAGGCACCCTAACAAATAAATAAATTGAAGAAATAAATAAATATACAAGATAATTTAAGCTTTCAAGATACCGTATGAGGTCCATGTGGTGACGGATTAAGAATACGGAGTGTCACTACCCCTATTTATACCGTGGGTGTCATAAGAGTCGACTAAGGGAGAAAATTACGCAGAACAAGAGCACTGCAAAGAGAAGGAAAACTTGATACAAACCCTATACCAAAACGTCTGGCCAGCGTGGTATAATAGGCCAAAACCTCCTTCCTAAGGAGAGGCTTATGTCCAGCAGTGTATAGTACACTGCTGGACATAAGAACTAAAGAAATAAAGACTGTTGATGTGATGATACATGCTCTGCCAAGTTCGGAGTTCGATGAAATTGTATGAAGTATCTAATGTTAAGTAACATAATACATAGATTAAACTGGAGTGAAACAAATGCAGTTTACTTAAACCGCACAAATTAGGTATATACTCGTACAACGTCCAGAAACTGTTAATCATTATTACTTTCAGCCTAAAAGTATTAAAAGAGCAGTACTGATGTTTGTGTGGTTCCTTAAAAACTTATTGTTTCACATAGGACTATCCATACAATCTGAATCATTCTGCATTGAAATCGGAAATGGACAAGACATCGTGCAATCAAGCCACTATCTCATGCATCAGGTATTCTAGTACAATAATCCTTTAAACAATGAATGGCGATTTAATTCTTCATTATTTAAATCTAAGGGTTGAGGCAGACAGCGAGCGTCCCCGTCCAAACTGGATGGGTGACCGGGACGGCTCCGTGGCAGTCGTCAGCTCCACGGCGGCTCATTCCCCGCCCTTGTAGCTAAGAGACAAGGGTACTGGATATGTTGCCGCCGATTGGGGGGGAATCACCATTTATGGTGTATATTTTTCCCCCAACCGGAGTTTGAACGACTTCGAGGTCTTCCTTAACAACTTGGAGGCCTCGATGGGGCGACTAGTGTCTGGGCACGTCCTCGTGCTGGGGGACTTTAACGCAAAGTCCCTTGCGTGGGGTTCCCCTGCGACGGACGCCAGGGGCGAAGCCGTCGAGGAGTGGGCGGCGTCGGTGGGCCTCTGTTTGCTGAACAGAGGCTCCACCAACACGTGCGTGCGACAGCAGGGGGGGGTCGATAGTGGACCTTTCGTTCGCTACCCCTGCAGTCGCCGCACGAGTAACCGTCCGTCGATGGCTGCATCAGCCGGAGACGACGGCGGCAGCGAGGTTGATGTTCCGCCCGTCAGGGAATCGGAGTTGGGGGCGACTGTTCTACGGATTCGGTCCAAGAACACCGCCCCCGGGCCGGACGGGGTTCCAGCCCGAGTGATGGCCCGAGCCCTCGACTACATGTCGGACCACCTCAGGGGGGTGTTGGACGCTAGCCTGACCGGACGCTTCCCTGAGCGCTGAAAGAGGGGGAGGCTGGTCCTGCTACAGAAGCCGAGACGGCCTGCCGATTCGGTCGCGGCCTATAGGCCTATCGTGTTGCTGGACGAGGCGGGTAAACTTTCTGAGAGGGTGCTCTCTGCCCGCATCGTCCGGCAATAGATTGGTTCCAATTCGGTTTCCGGGAGGGGCGTTTGACGATCGATGCCGTAATGCGCCTTAGGGCTGTGACCGAGGAGGCCGTAAGCTGCGGCGGAGTGGTGTTGACGGTGTCCTTAGACATCGCCAACGCCTTCAATAGTCTGCCATTCAGCTGCATCAGGGAAGGGCTCCGCTACCACGGAGTGCCGGAGTACCTGAGGCGGCTGGTGGCAGACTATCTTGAGGAGCGAACCGTCATGTTCGAGGACCGAGATGGCGTCTTGAGACGCAGGGCCATGTCGTGCGGTGTTCCGCAGGGGTCTGTCCTAGGACCTCTCCTGTGGAACATCGGGTAGGACTGGGCCCTACGAGGGCGTCTCCCCCCCGGGCTGGGTGTAATCTGCTATGCGGATGACACTTTAGTCACGGCCCGGGGGGCTAACTTCCAGGAGGCGGCGTGCCTGGCCGCCATGGGAGTTTCCCAGGTGGTCGGGCGCATTGAGGCGTTGGGCTTACGGGTGGCCCTGGATAAGACGGAGGCCCTATTATTCCATGGGCCCCGTCGTGGTCCACCCGCCGGCGCCTCAATCGAGGTCGGCTCGGTCCTCGTATCGGCCCAGATGAGGTATCTGGGTCTGGTCCTAGACGATAGGTGGCTCTTCGACGAGCACTTCCGACAGCTTGGTCCGAAGCTGGTGGACACTGCCTCCGCCCTAGGGCGACTTTTGCCCAATTTTGGCGGGGCCAGTGTTCCCACGAGGCGGCTGTACGCGGGGGTTGTCCGGTCCATGGCGCTTTATGGTGCACCGGTGTGGGTGGTGGCTCTGACCGCCCCGAATAGGGCGCGCCTATGGCGCCCCCAGAGGATATTGGCGGTCAGAGCCATACGCGGATACCGCACGGTGTCCACCGAGGTGGCTTGCGCCTTGGCCGGAACACCCCCGTGGGATTTGGAGGCGGAAGTGCTCGCCGAAGTTTATCGGCGAGTGGCTGACTTCCGGGCGGAGGGCGGATTTCGCCCTCCGCCCGAAGGACAGCCGGTCATCGCCGAGTGGGCGGGGCGGCAGCACGGGACCCTTTCCTTCCGGCTGACGCAGGTGCTTTCCGGCACGGTTGCTTCGAAAAGTACCTGTACTTGGTCGCTAGGAGGGAATCGAGTCCCAGCTGCCACCACTGCGGCTGCAGTGAGGATTCGGCGCAGCACACGCTGGCGGTTTGCCCCGCATGGGCGACGCAGCGCCGGGCCCTCACTGCAGTCATCGGAGCAGATCTCTCGCTACCGGCCGTAATTCGCTCCATGGCCGGTAGCGACAGTTGTTTTACCGCGGTCGCAACCTTCTGCGAGGAGGTAATCTCGCAGAAGGAGGCGGCGGAGAAGGCCCGGGAGGACGATCTCCACTCGGACCTGATCCGCCGCCGGCGAACCGGGCGGCGGAGGCGCGCTCACCTGCGCCTCATGCCGCCTTGAGTGTGGCCGCGGGTGGACGGGATGGGTTCTCCCCTCCACCCGCATTAGTTGGCCAGCCGCGAGGGGGCGGCGTCCGCGTGTGCCGGACTCCGCCTAAAGAGAGGAAAATTTTGAGACGGAGCCCACAACAGGAGCGGGCCGGCGCTGGGAGGGGTCCAGAAGGCGATAACTACCTGGACCCCTCCTAAACTGGAAGCGCAAAGAGGGCACACCGTGTGGTTTTAGTCGGTTCGAGTCCGATACACCGCCCCGCCGAACGAGAGCCCCGGCGGGGTGACGATCCGAGGGGATTTCCACACGTAAAAAGAAAAAAAAGACAGCGGGCGTGACGAGATGGCGATGTAGCCGGAGCCTTTTTTATGTATGCACTAGTGCTGAGGACCGAGAATGAAAGTGTTTTATGCCGTCATTTTGTAAATATACGTAACAACCTGGTCTCGCCGTACCGCCCTCTCGCCTTACCGTCTGCTCGCCCTACCGCCCTATGTCTCATCAAGAGTGAATAAACCCTTGAAATTAAATGGGGAAAGGAACAGAAAATTACCATTAATATGATCAAATTAAAAACTAAAAATCTTTTCTTATTTGTACTCCACAGAAGAAGAGAAAAAACTATGGAAAAACGTCCAACGACTACACAACGCTACGTTTTACAAAATGACAGTCTGTGGTCTTTTCTGTTTAGACGCAAAGTTTTATGTGGGACTACTGCAGTTATTCACCCAACATATTATTGTGCTGCTGCAGTTCACTCTATTGTAGAGTTAGTTTAAGATAATATATTTTCTCATGTCAGCTATTTTATTTTGTCCTTAACTGAGACACTTCAAACTAGACATGGAAATTATTGCTACTTTTAAATTATATTCATTAGATGAAATAATTGGTTTTGGTCACTGTGATTTCACCTGTGATAAATCATAACTCAGATTTGCTCCTAGTCAAAAATGAAATGCACCAAAATCAATGAAAATAAATAATACACAAATATTAATTAGAAAGTGGATGTTTATACGTTACTTATAGCTGTTGAATATAAATGCGTACCTGAATATTATACTAACTGAATCAGAATCTTAATTTTAGCAGTTTATTAGAAGAATTGAAAATCGGCATGTCGTTTTTTGGACCGAGAACCCATCGAGTATTTGATTCATGGAACGTAAAAAAATCGGAAAACAAACACATCGCATTTATGACTTTGAGCAAAATAAATTTCGTGATTTTAAATAATGGACATAATAATGCTAAGGTATAATGAAATTCGGACTTGAAAATCGGAACATTGAAATTCGGAATAAAATATTTCGGAGTATTTGGGTGTTCGCATTTGAGAGGTATAATTTTTTTTTTGTCTGTTATAAGCACAGTCTTTGCCAAACATGATAATAAAATAGCTTCATGTGCGAATTAAGGTTCACATTAAGAGGTGCTCATTAGAGCCACACAACACCAGACCAACACCGCCTCGCCTCGGGCGATTAGTTTTGTAGTGTTGTAGAAATTGCACTCAAAAACTCACAAAAAATATTATTAAAACCACGCAAAAGTAAATAGTTTAACCGACATCTATAATACTTAATGAGGTCATTCGACCACTAAGTTTTACTCGTCATATTTTTTTCGTACCGGGCGCCTTATGTAAAAATCGATTCTTAAGGAGTAAATGCCAAAAAATCTTAGGAAATAAACTGAATATATTTGAGCTCTTTAAGACCCAATACTAACGACACATTGATAGACCATCAAAAAAAAGTAAATACGACCTTGAAAAGTCATAAATAGAATTTACTACTTTACTTTACTGAAAATGAATTAAAATGTTTATATTGATGTCATTTTTTAAATCTTCAACACTTCTACTGTATATTGACGGTAAATTTAAAGTAATAGAATAAAATAAATTGTTTCTAAGAATGTTTTGTATAGTGTAAGCAACATCAGGAGGTCACGGTCGTCGTCACTTGTACAATTCATTTATGTAAGCATCGTTATCATAATTAAGTCATACAATGTTGAGTAGAAGTAATACACGAAAGCAATTAGTTGAAATGTTTAAAATTTATGTACATTATGAATAAACCTTCAATAAATTCATTAGTTTTTCCTTTGGTAGTAGTAGTAGTGGTAGTATTCCTTTGGTTTTGATAAAACAAAAAATAAATTAATAGAAAATTCGTTTTACCCTGAAGTCTTTCAAGTTGCCTTTAATGAATCAGTTAATCACTTCAGATATGCAGACAATGCTTCGTCCATTAAATTTGATGCAGAATATAATATTTTGTCCTAAATATACTATTAGGAATAACCGAATTTCTCCAAATAACTTTCGATCCGCCGTAATTTCAGTCCTTGCAGCAACGGCGCTCATAGTGACATTCGTTTGTTTTAATTTTATCATCTACATTAATACAAATGCGACTTGTTTTTCAGACACACAGCGTGTTGCCTTCTGCATTTTTGAATCGATCTTCTACTCGGTGGGGTTTCTGATAAATACCATAAATGCTGTGACTAAAACGAATAATAATGTTGATTTCGTCATTTTCATTCAAGAAGTTGATTTAATGTTTAAATATAGTTTTAAAAAGTATACTATCTGCAATTGGATTATTGTGATCACTTTCCCAGTTTTCTATATAGCTTTTATCTTATTCAGCTATGCGCTGTTAGAAAGTAAATTTACTTCATATTCATGGAGTATTTTATTTTTGGTGAGTTTTGATGCAAATTTAGTATATGCCATCAGATCAGTGAATCTCCTTCAAAGGAGTATTGTTTTTTGGAATACATTAATTATGAATTCTGGCGGTACTCGGGATCACCACTTGTGCCAAAAGTTGTTCCAGGCATATGATCGACTACTAAAATGCTACAATATCTGTAATCGTACTTTTGAAGTTTTGGTAAGTTGCTGTGTCTTGTTATCAGTAAACGAGTGCTACTTGGATTCTTGACTGATCCTTTTTTTCAGATCCTGTACCATGTGGTTGAAACCTTTTTGCACATGTTACTTTATATCAAACTATATTTCGATTTAGTAATAACTAGAGGTGACATAAAGCATGAGGTGAGTATTTAAAACCAAAAATAAAACGTATAGGAGTTATTAATAAAGAGAGGGCCAACTTTAACAAATCTTATTTTTAGGCTGTAAACATTTCTCAACCACTGTCGCTCGTTGTTTGGCTCTCTAAAAACCTTATATTGCACGGAGCGTTAGCAATACAATGTCAATCATTCTACGATTCTGTCAGTAAAGGACAAGATATTTGCAAAATATTAACTCGGACGAACCTGTCAGGTATGTCGATATAATATTATTCCTTAAAACAATACCCAGTAGTAATGTTTGCACCAGCGTGACCACATGATTTTCTTAAAACATCTTTATCATAGGGATTACCATCAATAGGATTGGAATTACTTATTTATTTATTTATACAACTTTATGTATTATTGTACAACGGCGGATTCAACGCCCAGGGCGTCGAGGATTGGCTCGAGAGGCGTCACGAAACCCTCTCATACCGGCTGACGCAGGTGATCACCGGGAAAGGTTGTTTCGGAGATCACCTGTGACTGATCCGCAAGGAGCCAACGCCTGAGTGCCACCACTGCGATGGCCGGACCTTGGACACGGCCCTCCACACGTTGGCAGAATGCCCTGCGTTGGCAGAGCAGAGGCGTGACCTCGTGGTGGCCGTCGGAGTGGGAGTCCTCTCGCTCGGTAGTATGATTGCCGCCATGGTTTGGAGGGAGAGTGCGTAGAACTCCGCGGTCTCTTTCTGCGAGCAAGATATGCTTGGCGAAGCGGGACCCTTCCGGTTCCGCTCTCCCGGCCTCCAGACCCGGCACGGACAAGGTACTGGAGACAACTCGGACGCCGGGGATTGCGGAACGACCTCCGTCCTCCATACGGTCTGCGCGTACTGAGGGTGACACGTGAGGTCATCTGTCATAGAAGAAGCAGGCCGGAGTGGTAGCGAGACGCGCTGCCGAGCGCGCGCGCTCTTTTGGGAGCACAAAGACAACATGGGGGTTCCCACACAGGAGGGGTCATTTACACGCCGTGGATGGCCCGAGGTACGTCAGGGTACCAGGGATTTCCTTTCTAGGGTACACCTGGTTCCCCGGCTACTGGTAACCGAGACGGCGTGCGGTTTTTGGTCGGTTCGAGTCCGACACAATCACCCCACCGGTGGGTGATATACGAGGAGATTGCCGCACAGGAAAAAAAAACAAATTATCTTCCAGTCAACCTTTGGGTGGTGTAGAAATCGTTAGTGGTAGGCGCACATAGGTTGCATTGCTATTCAACTAAAATATACACTATACAACACTAGATACTTTGATCTATATACAAATATAATTATAGGCAACACTTATATATGTATATAGGATACATATATATACTATAACTATTATATACTTATATATATATTTACATGTACAAAAATAAACATATCTACATTACATTCGTAAACTGTGAATGTAAGTAAATTGGTTGTACGAGTATACTATCGATTGGATGATGAGTCATGATTGGTGATTCAGCATTTCGATGAACAGCTGATTATATTTTTTGATCTTGAGACTGCTACTTTCTATACTCCGGGTCATTGCTCTGTAATGTGAACCATTTTTTTTTGTGTTCCATCTGTAAAGTAGTTTTTTTTTACATTTTGCAGCAGAAGAGAAAATACTAATCAAGAACGTCCAACGTCTACACAACTCCACGTTTGACAAGATGAACATCTGTGGTCTATTTTATATCGACGCTATGCTACCGGTTAAATTATTTGGATGGTTGATTCAGCACATTATTGTTCTTTTACAGTTTGCTTTATTGTAATGTTATTTTCGGAAAAATGATTTAAAATGGTATTCGTGTATTTTTTAACTCATAATCCGGCTTTTACCACTCCATTGTTGCAATGCATTGTTTAAATGACCTACATCGCTTCTATTAAAAAAATATCGCTCTGTCATTCAATAGTCAAATATTGTTTAATTAAAGGAATGCATTTTTTTTTATCTTTTATTTTTTTAACATGAGACGTAAACATGTTTCTTAAATATTAACATCAATCAACAAAAGTATAAAATATTTACTGATTGGGTTGATAAAGTTAAGTAATATTTTCCATTAGTCAAATGTACCTGCAGGTGATTCAGAAATGTTATTTTACTTCTAAAAGAACTACAGTTCTAAAGATAATGTTACCATTTAATCATTACAAATAATAATGATGAGAATAATTTTGTAAAACAGATATGTAACAATTTTATCACTTCCAACTCTTTTTATAAAGTGAAAACTTCTTTGGCCGCGTTGAGTTATTTTTGGTAGGAAAAACTTACGCATTCACGTCACCGCTGCCCTCGACATACTCGTGACGTATTGCGCCAGACTTGCTGGTCTCACTAGTCAGCAAACTTCATAAAATGACACAAGGAAGTGTTCTTGGTCCGGTGCTCTATCTTATTTTTATCCCAGACCTGTCCGTGATAGACGGCGTTGTGATTGACATTTTTGCTGACGACACAGCAGCTTTAACTTTCCATGACGATCCAGCACAAGCAAGTAACATGCAACGCTCTCTAGACGTCACGGATTGGTTAAACATCTGACGAATAAAAGCAAATGAAACTGAGTCAGTACAGGCAACTGAGTCGGTACAACAAGAAAAATGGCACCCTGTTTCGTTCAACAGAGTACAGTTTGTCTGGCTTCATTTCTTTGGGGTATCCAAACAAATGAAGCCAGATTCTTTGAGCTTGATTTGGATCGTCATCGGACTTGAAAAAAAAAAAACAAACAAAGGGCGCTCGTCACTGGACTGACTGCCCTGCGAGATAATCCATAAATACTTAACCTTATGCTAAAAGTTCAAGGAAACAGATTGCAATAACACAAACAAAAAAACCCCAATGTACGTATTTTGCGAATAAGAGAGAGAAAATTTTACAGTATCTGAAAAGAAAAGGGAGAAAGAGAAAGCAATAGAAGAAAATATATTATATCTAAGAATGTAATGGAAAGTGTAAACAATAACTCGAGCAGGTCAGGGTTGCTGTCACTGGGGTGCGTGGTCCGGAACCTCCTTGTGGTGCACCCTGGGCAACGGAGACGGCAGCGCCTCTCTCCCTAGGTGGGGGAGGCGCTGCCGCCTGCGGCCAATTCCGGCCGAGGTGGGAACGGCCCGTCAAGGGCTGTTCGGAGGGCCGCTTTCCGCGTGTCCCTCTGTTTGGCAGAGGGCATAGGGGAGAGCGGGCTGGGGGCGGACGGGTCCACTGCAGCTGGCTCTGTCCAGAGGTGGGGGACACTGGTCTGACGCAGACCACCGTCCGGCCATGTCGTAACCCTGACTGGCAACGGTCAGGAATGACGGCTCTTCGAGGGCTACGAGGAAGGCAACCTCTATAAAAAACCCTGGGGCGGACGGACCCGGTCTGGTGCAGACCCCGTCCGGCCCAGCCGTAATCCTGAATGGACAGGACCGGTGGATCTTCGGATCCGCGAGGACGTAAACCTCTATAAAAAATGCTCTAAGCCCACGTTCTGACGCCTGGCAAGGGGCTGAGTCGCTGGAGGGAGTCCAGTGCCGAAGGCGTCCCCGTCGAAGGACGTTAAACTACTTTCATGACATGGGCCCAAAGATTATTAAATCTACCCAGGAGGGTACCAGACGCACTGCGTCTGGAGAATCCCTCCCGGAGCCAGACGGCTCCGGCAGCTCCCAAACGTACTCTGGGGGGAGCAACCTTTGTCTAACCTGCCCGTCGCCGAGCAGTAAATCCGGCACCCAAAAAAACGCGGAGGACGCAAAAAACCTGGAGGTAGTGTCGAACACCGACACTGCCTCGGAGAGGAGCGGAGCGAGTACCCCGATGGTCTCAGCTGCAGAGCAGCACCAGAAGGGTACTCCAAAGCGCAAAAGGCGCTCGCTTCGCCTGGGCCTGAAGAGGCAATTGGAGTCGGCCTCGAGCGATGAGGCCTCGGCTCCCAAAGTCGGCACAAGCCGCAGAGGCGCTCGCGGCGGAGGCCGACTCCCCACGGCCATGGTGGCCCGGAAGAAGGTGGCGGTCCAGCCCGCGGCGCTGGGAGGAGCCGAAGATGGGGGTCTCGGACGGAGAAGAGAGGAGGGGGTCGCGTCCGAGATGTCGACCACTGATGTGGGGAGCGGGGGTGGGGGTGCTGGCCTCGTTGAGCTGCGAGGCAAAACCGGCAACCCCGTCGACCGGATCGAGGAGGCAATCGGCGTGGCCGATTGCCTGCTCCAGAAGTCCGGGGTAGCCAGGGGTCCCGAACAGGAGGCCCTGGTAGCGGTCGTGCGCTCCATCATCGAGGCGGGACGACTCCTCGTGGCCGAGAGCAAGGCCCACGCTAGGGAGAGAGCCCGCCTCGAGGCGGATCTCGCCAAGGCTCGTGCCCACGCTGGTGCCACACCAGTGTCTTCGGCACCTGTGGCGTTGTCCGCCCCTAAGGAGCCGGACTTAGTCCGACTCGTGGCGGAGATGGAGGAGCGAATTATGAGGCGCATCTCTGCAATAGAGAGCGCCCGTTGTCGCCCACCTCTGGCTCCGCCAAGAGCAACCTATGCGGGCCGCTGCCAGGGCGGGCCTAACAGCCCAGCCAGCAGCTAGGGTGGCTGGGCCGTCATCAGCCCCCCCGCCCCAGAAGACCGGAAAGGGCAAAGGGAGGGGGAAGGCGGCCCCAACCCAAGCCCCAGTCTCGGCCCCGGCTGACACCGCACAGCGCTCGTTGGAGCGGGGCTGGACGGTGGCCGGGGACAACAAAAAGAGGCGGAAGGCCGCCAAAAAAGCGGCCAAGAAGGCGAGGAGGGACGCCGCCGCCGCCGCGAAGGGAGCGCCGAGGAAGCTCCGCGCCCCTCGCTCCTCGGCCGTCGTTATCACTTTGACGGCGGAGGCAGCGGAGAGGGGCGTGGGGTACGCCGAGGTCTTGACGAAAGTCAAGGCCAACGTGGACCTCAAAGCCCTCGAGATTCCGGGCGTCCGGTGTAAAAACACACGGACGGGAGCCCGGCTCCTCGAGGTAGCCGGCGCTACCAGTGGCCCCAAAGCCGATGCCCTAGCGGCTAAGCTGAGGGAGTCACTGGATGCAGCTGACGTCCGAGTGTCCAGGCCCACTAAATGCGCCGAAGTCCGCATCACGGGCCTGGACGACTCTGTCACGGCGGACGAGCTCAGACTCGCCGTGGCGGAGACGGGAAGCTGCCCTCTGGACAGCGTGAAGGCCGGAGCAATACGCTTCGGCCCCGGTGGACAGGGGGCAGCGGTTGTCAGCTGCCCCATCGCGGCGGCCCAGAAGGTCGCCGATGGACGGAGCCTCCTGGTCGGAGGTTTCCTGAGGGCGCAGGCACGGCTCCTGCAGGCCCGACCGGCAAGGTGCTTCAGGTGCCTGTCGGTGGGTCACGTAGGGGTGCACTGCACGGCGGAGGCCACCGTAGGTGACCGATGCTTCCGCTGTGGCCAGCCCGGTCACAAGGCGGGTGGCTGCAACGCTCCGCTGCGTTGCTTTAGGTGCGCAGCGGGGGGCAAGCCTGCCGACCACCGGGTTGGTGGTAAGGCCTGTGCCCTATCGCGACCGAAGCCGGGAGGCCGACCTTCCGCCTCCGAGCCGCTGATCCAGACGGAGAGTGCCGCTGGACAGCCGCAAAGTTCGCTGCGGGATGCGGGGATGGAAGTCCAGTGATGGATCCACATCTCCGCATCCTCCAGGTGAACGTAGGCCACGGTGCCGATGCTCAGGATCTTCTGCTCCAGAGCATGGCACAGTGGTCCATCAACATCGCCGCTATCGCCGAGCCATATGTCCATCGGTTTCTCGGGCCTGCCTGGGAGACCGACTTGGACGGCACGGCGGCCCTAGTGCACGGTACCGCAGCCGGCACTCCACCTCTTGCAGTAGTTGCAAGGGGACGGGGCTGTGTAGCGGCGATAGTTGGAGATATAGCGGTCGTGGCCGCTTATTTCACGCCGAACCGAAACCTAACTGAGTACGAGCAATGGCTCGCTCAGCTGGCCGTCGTCGTCGATGCCTGTCGCCCCCACCCGGTTCTTGTGCTGGGGGACTTCAACGCCTGGTCGCAGGCCTGGGGTTCCCTGCGCACGAACCCGAGGGGCAGGGCATTGGAGAACTGGGCTGAAAGATTCGGCCTAGTTCTCCTAAACCGGGGGGCCGTGGCCACGTTCGTGACGGCGAGGGGTAGTTCGATCGTGGACATCTCGTTCGCATGCCCCTCGCTAGCGCGTCGTGTCCAAGGCTGGCGCGTCGTTGTCGGGGAGGAGACAGGTTCGGATCACCGATATATTCGGTTTGACGTCTCCGCCCCTGCAGATGGCGCGCCGGTCAGACCGGCACCACCTGAACCACGTTGGGCGCTCAAGCGCTTAGATCGCGACCTCCTCCTGGAAGCCGCCATCGTACAGGCCTGGGCTCCTGCGCCGGACAGGCCTGTCGACGTCGATGCTGAGGCACAGTGGTTCCGGGAGGCCATGACCCGCGTCTGCGATGCGGCGATGCCTAGGGCTCAGCCCAATACTGCAAGGCGCCAGGTCTACTGGTGGTCGCCGGAGATCGCACGGCTGCGTCAAGCCTGCGTGACCGCGCGCCGCCAGTGGTCCAGGTTCCGCAGGAGGCGTCGCCGCCCCGAAGATGCGGCAGCGAGAGAGGCGGAGCTGTTAGCGGGTTACAGGGTTGCCAAGAGGACCCTTCAGGCAGCGATAAAGCGGGCCAAGAGCGAGGCCCGCCGCGAGATGCTGGAGACACTGGAGCGGGATCCGTGGGGACGCCCCTACCGTATGGTTAGGGGCAAGATGCGCCCATGGGCCCCGCCGCTCACACGGTGTCTTCAGCCAGAGCTGCTTGAGAGGGTCGTTGGCTCCCTGTTCCCAACGCGAGTGGTGGAGCATACTCCGCCACAGATGGCTCCGCCTCCGGCGCTTGAGGCGCCTAACGTGGATGACGACGACGTGCCTGAGGTCACTGGGGTGGAACTAAGGGTGGCGGTGTTACGGCTTAAAGCCAAAAACACCGCCCGGGACCCGATGGCATTCCTGGCCGAGCGTGGGTCCTGGCCTTAGTCGACGAGGCTCTCGAGCCCCGACTGCGAGGGTTCTTCAGCGCATGCCTCGAGCGGGGCCAGTTTCCGAAATTGTGGAGGACGGGGGAAACTGGTCCTCATCCGAAAGGAGGGGCGCCCGGCGGACTCACCGTCCGCCTACCGGCCCATAGTGTTGCTTGACGAGGTGTGCAAGCTCTTTGAAAGAGTGATTGCAAGGCGCCTCGTCAAGCATCTCGTGATGGTTGGGCCGGATCTGGCGGACAACCAGTACGGTTTCCGTCAGGGGCGCTCCACCGTGGATGCGATCATGCGCGTGAAGGCTCTGGCGGAGGAAGCAGTCTCTCGGGGCGAAGTGGTGTTGGCGGTGTCCTTGGACATCGCCAACGCGTTCAACACTATGCCCTGGAGCTGCATCAGGGAGGCGCTCGTGTATCACGAAGTGCCTCTCTACCTCCGCCGCATAGTCGGGGCATATTTGTCGGAAGAGAGCCGTCGTCTACCCCAGTAGGACCGGTCTCGGTAGGCGTGAAATGTCGTGCGGTGTTCCGCAGGGGTCGGTGTTAGGGCCACTCTTGTGGAACATCGGCTACGACTGGGTGCTTCGTGGTGCCTTCTTGGATGGTGTCGCCGTCGTGTGCTACGCGGACGACACACTCGTGACGGCGCGCGGCAAGACGCACCACGAGGCAACCCTGAGGGCCACGGCCGGGGTTGCCCAAGTCGTTGAGCGTATCCGGCGGCTGGGTCTCGAGGTGGCTCTGCACAAGTCCGAGGCCCTGTTCTTCCACGGGCTTCGGAGGAAGCGCCTGAGGGATCTAGCCTCACGGTAGGAGGCACTCGCATCGGCATCGAGCCCTCGATCAGGTATCTGGTGGCTCGTACTCGATGGCCGATGGGACTTCGGATATCATTTCCGAGGTCTGGTCCCCAAG
The DNA here is from genome assembly GCA_902825455.1 of Arctia plantaginis. NCBI lineage: Eukaryota > Metazoa > Arthropoda > Insecta > Lepidoptera > Erebidae > Arctia > Arctia plantaginis. The sequence goes on from CADEBD010000545.1 coordinate 16,738, forward strand.
TTGGTTGGGGCAGCGCGTGCGTTGGCGCGGCTGCTGCCCAAACATGAAGGGACCCGATGACTCCTGCCGGAGACTCTACTCGGGGGTTGTGCGGTCCATGGCCCTTTACGGAGTGCCCAGTATGGGCGGGGGCCCTGAAGGCCAGCAACGTCGCGATACTGCGGCGACCGCAGCGAATGCTGGCCATCAGGATCATAAGGGGGTACCGCACGATCTCCTTCGAGGCGGCGAGTCTCCCTGGCCGGAACTCCACCGTGGGACCTGGAGGCGAGAGCCCTTGCGGCACTGTATCAGTGGCGCAAGGAGGCGCAGGAGTTGGGTCGATGCCCCGAGATTCGAGAAATCGATGACCGGAAATCCCAACTCCGCCAGGTCATCATAGGGGAGTGGAGGGAACGACTCGGGCAACCGAGCGCTGGGCACGCCGTCATTGCTGGCGGTAAGACCCGTTATGGAGGATTGGCTCGAGAGGCGTCACGGGACCCTCTCATACCGATTCACGCAGGTGATCACTGGGAAGGGATGTTTCGGAGATCACCTGGGTCTGATCCGCAAGGAGCCAAAGCTCTGAGTGCCACCACTGCGATGGCCAGACCGTGGACACGGCTCTCCACCACGCTGGCAGAGTGCCCGGCGTGGGTTGAGCAGAGGCGAGACCTCGTGGCGGCCATCGGAAGTGGGAGTTCTCTCGCTCGATAGCCTGATTGCGGCTATCGTGCGGAGCGAGAGTGCGTGGAACTCTGCCGTCTCCTTCTGCGAGCAAGTTATGCTCGCGAAGGAGACGGCGGAGCGGGACCGGGAGAGGTTTAGAACTCTCCCGGCCGCCAGGCCCGGGCACGGCCAGGCAGCCGCAGGTCACTCAGGCGCCGGAGGTCGCAGAACGACCTCCGTCCTCCATAAGCGCAGGCCTGGGGTGACAGGTGAGGCCATCTGTCACCCTAGCAGAAGCAGGCCGGGGTGGCGGCGAGCGCGTTGCGAAGCGCGCTCGCTTTCAGGAGCACAGGGAACATGGGGTTCCCACACGGGGCGGGGGTCGTCTACTCGTCTGTAGATGACCCGAGGTATGTCGGGGCACCAGGGCCTTCCTTTCTAGGGTATACCTGGTTCCCCGGCTATTAGTACCCGGCGAAGGCGTGCGGTTTTAGTCGGTTCGTGTCCGACATGCCACCGACAGGTGGTATCCGAGGGGATTTCCGCACGGAAAAAAAAAAAAAAAAAAAAAAAAAAGGGTTGCTGTCACTAATACAATACATATAAGTAAACATCGCTATCATAATTAAGTTATACAACTTTTGTTAGAAATAACCCATAAAAGTAATTTGTTAAAACGTTTATATATTAATATACGTTAAAAAATTTACCACCAATAAATTCATTAGATTCTCTTTATATGTCGACACTACTATACACTTGAGTTGTAATAAAACAAAAAATAAATTACCAGAAAATTCGAGTTACCGATGAAGACTTACGAGTTGCCTTTAATGAATCACTTAGTCACTTCAGATATGCAGACAATGCTTCGTCCATTAAATTTGATGCAGAATGTAATATTTTGTCCCTAAATATGCTATTAGGAATAACAGAATTTCTCCAAATAACTTTCGAGCCGCCCTACCTTCAGTGCTGGCAGCAGTTGCGTTCTCAATTATGTTTGCTTTTATTAACTATGCCCATCTCACTTTAATGAAAATACGGGTCTTTATACAGGCATGCAAAATGTTTATCTTATTCGCTTTTGAAATAATCTTCTACTCAGTGGGGTTTCTGATAAATAGCACCATTGTTGTGGCTCAAACAAATAACAATGTTAATTTCGTCATTTTTATTCAAGAAGTTGTCTTAATGTTCAAATATAGTTTGAAAAAGTACACGATCTGTAATTGGATTGGTGTGATCACTTTCTCAGTTTTCTATGTAGTTTATACCTTATGCTGCTTTGTAGTCTTTGATAGGAAAGTTTCTTTATATTCGTATTGTATTGTTTATGTGGTGAGTTTTTGATGCAAATATAGTATATGCTATCAGATCAGTGAATCTTCTTCAAAGAAATATGCTTATTGGAATAATGTAATTATCAACTCTGGTGGTTCTCGGGATCAACACATGAGTGAAAAATTGTTCCAGGCATATGCCCTAATACCTAAAGTGCTACAATATCTGTAATCGTACTTTTGAAATGTTGGTAAGTATATGTGCCTTGTTATCTATCAGTAGACGACTGCTGTTTGGATCTTGACTGATCCCTTTTTTCAGATCCTGTATCATATGGTTGAAACCTTTTTGCATATGTTATTATACATAAAATATGTTTAGATTTTCTAACAGCTAGAAGTAACATAATTTATGAGGTGAGTATTTAAAAGTAAAAAGAAATGTGTACTTGTTATTGATAAAATAATACAAAGAGAGGGCGACTTCTAACTAAGTTTATTTTTAGCGCCCGTAAGAATTTACCAACCAGTTATGCTTGTTGTTTGGTTCTTCAAAACTTTATATTGCATGGGGCGCATCAATTACAATGTGAATCATTCTACGATTCCGTCAATAAAAGCCAAGATATTTGTAAATTATTAACTCGGACGAACCTTTCAGGTACGTCGATACATATTAATTTGTTAAATAATTCTGAGTAATAATTTATGCACTTGCCTGACCACTTATCCTTCCTACTTCCAGGAAAGTTTCGCTTCCTTATTAATGTTTAACCGATTCTACGACGACCGGATGGCGTAGTGGTTTGTGTAACGGAGAGCTATTAAAAAGATCGCGGGTTCAATTCCCGCTTAAGTCAAACTTTGTGTTTAAGAACATTTAATGTTTGATTTAGGTTGGGTGTTTCTATGTATAGTTTGTGTGTTTACAAAAAAAAAAGTATATTTATGTATTTCTATCAATTGTGTAGTAGCATAGTACAAGCTCTGCTTAGTTTGGGACTAGATGGCGTTGTGTGAATGTGGTAGAATATTATATTATATTTATAACGATTGCAAGTATTTTTCCAAGCAAGTTTCTCCTTAAACAAAGGTACGGAACGGTAAGGTATTTTTTTAAACTGTTTTTTTTAAACTAATCAAGGAGATCATCACCTATGGATTAAAATTATTGTCGATAGAATAACGTGAGTTAAAGCTCATGTATGATAATTATATTGTGATAATAATACATGCGTATTCATGTATCATTATCATAAGTAATTAAGTCGGAAAAATATTCAGGCATGATTGCTGATTCAGCATTTTTGATGGACATACTTACGTTAACGAACCTGAATTTAATTATAGTTTTCGATGCTGCTTTCTGTGAAATACTTCTCATTCATGCATTTGTAAATTTGAACCAAATTTTTTTTTTGACTTCCACCTGTAAACATTTATATTTTTTTACATTTTGCAGCAGAAGAGAAAATACTAATCAAGAACGTCCAACGTCTACACAACTCCACGTTTGACAAGATGAACATCTGTGGTCTATTTTATGTCGACGCTATGCTACCGGTTAAATTATTTGGGTGGTTTATTCTCCAACTTGTTGTTCTCCTACAGTTTGCTTTATTGTAATGCTATTGTCAAAAAATGATTTAAAATATTATATGTTTCATTTTTGACGCACAATCCGCATTTCAGTATTCTATTGTTGCAATTAATTTTGGACTAATCTATCATTCGCTTCTACTAAAAATAATCGCTCCAAAAATTCCGTGGCCAAATTTAGTCGAATTAAATGAATATTTTCAACAATGTTTTTGAGTGGAGACCGCGTCTACTCGCGCACATGTAGTGAAGGACTCCCACCGGCCCACATTTTTAAAATATTCATTGTTTTATTTTAGTACACAATCCACATTTTACTTTTTAGTAATAGCATCGCAATGTAAGGCTTAGAATTATCTATCATCGCTTCTACTAAAAAAAAAAGAGGTCAGAAATCAACCCCCGGGCTATAGCTATAGGATTAAATCAATAAAAATCCGCTGTTTAGGCTCTGCCTTGATGGATCAGTCAGTCAGGGCAAGTAATTTTATATCGATAGATTGTTGGTGTTTTTAGGCTAGTGCCATTTTTTATGTTATTTTGTGTGTAGTGAGTTGTCTTGATCATAAGATGACTTTACAATGATAATTCGAGGTTACTGATGCATGATATTAAACAAAACTTTTGAAATGGATAAGTTTTGGCAAGCAGGCCAAGTCTAGTAGATAATTTAATGTCACTCTTTTTATGTTCTCTATTCAGATGCTAAAGTACTCGTATGTAAACTACACTTATAATTTCATAACAGATTGTAGCTAATCTTGTACCATTATTGTGATATGCCTTTCTTAAATTAATTTAACTAGGATATAATTATTTGTGTTTATTCTGTGATTAACGATGAACATATTTAAGAATCTTTTTTTTTATCTTTATACGAGTACTTCGTGATTTTTACCCATTTCAAAAAATTCAAATCAAATTGAAACATTGCATTACGAGGATTTTGAATAAATTCCGAACATGCTGAATCTCTGATCCTAATCGTCTGAATTAAAGATTTTCTCTCCGAAAAGGGATTCTGAGGAACGGGCTCCACGTCCATAGGTCAGACGAGAAGCAACAATAACTAGTAGTTTAAAATTACTAAACATATTTTTACAGGAAAACAAACTAATATCTAAAAAAGCTTTGTGAAATATAGTGATACTGATCGAATATTCTTTGCAGCCGATATCGAGAACTCTTTTTGGCCCAATAATATTAATTTTCGCGTTAATTACACTATTTTTACTTCTAAAACATATTTGTCTTTTAATTCGGTTAATTATTGAGTGTGAAATCATGAGAGTTGTATTTTAAAGTTATTTTAAAGTTTTATAACCCCGAAAACGGAACTTTAACGGGACCGAATTTCGAAATGAAGGAGGCCTGCTCAAGGTACATCTTGTGAGTTTCCTTAACCTTTTAGTCATGGGTTTTATAATAAATTTTTCAACTCTTTTATAATAAATTTTTTCTCTTTTATGGTGTTTTTAATGGCTTCAGACATTGTATAGATAATATCGTCAGATTTTGTCGACTTTAGAAATTATTTTTTTATTCGGACAAATTCGCTGAGAAGCTGCGGGGAATGTTTGCAGCTACAGATGGTGTGAAAAATCGCCAGGCCTACCAAGTGGCGCGGAGCTGCGCATCTCAGGCCGGGACAACTCCGTAACGGCTGAGGATGTCCGCGTTACAAAACGAGAGAAAACGGGGTGCAACATGGACAATATCAGGGTACAGAGTGCCTTGGTGCAGTGTGGGTCAGTTGTCCCGTAGCGTCGGCCAAAACGACGACGACAAGACGGCGACGCACAGTCACAGTTCTGGCGGCGAGAGACGTACCGTCGTGTACGAGGACCGAAATGATAATATGAGGTGTCGGCGGCGACCGAAATGTTGGATCAAGTTGCAAGTGCTCGTCGAAGAGCCACCTCCCGTCGGGTGTCAAATCCATGTATTTCATCTGGGCCTGAACCGGTACGAGGACCGAGTTGACCACGACGGGGCCCATGGAATAAGAGGGCCTCTGTCTTATCCATTGCCACCCGTAACCCCAGCCCCCTCAATGCGCCAGACCTCCGGAGAGACTCCCCAGGCGCAAAATCAACTCGAAGGGCCCAGTCGTACCCTATGTTGCACATGAGGGGTCCAAGAACGGACCCCTATGGAACACCACATGAGAGTAAAAACATAAGCCCTACATTAAACCCTTTTAACTAATACAAAAAATTTTGTACTGCGATCTAAATGAGCACGTGGCTCACTAGTGAATAGATCAACTTGCATTATTTATAAAGTTAAAAATATGCAATGTAGGCATAAACACATTCAAGAAACTTGTCGAAAGATGAACTCGTAACGTATTTTTGTTTATAGTAGCCGTAGATTGTTGCTTATAATATAGTTTGAACTCCTTATTGGTTTTGTTTAAGCCACAATTATAAAAGCTTCATCACAAAACCTTGGATTTTATCGAATATTGAGTGCATAGATCTCGAATCTCATTTAGAAATAACTTTCTCTGCATATTTTATAAAACTTCCTAATTGAAATCTATTCATAGGAAATATTTCAGAATATTATCTATATTTTGACACCATAAAACAAACGCACTGCTCCCTGCCCTCCATTCGTGAAAAGTTAGAGATCCAAATACTATTTGGATTAGATTCGCTTTAGGAACATTTAACTATGGCCTATGAAATACAAATGCAAAAAATTAAACTAAAGGTAGTTTTCATATTTACCCCTAATACAAAAAACAAAGGATGAACCACATATCTTACATAATATTCGTATCATAAACTGTGAATAAAACACTTTTGGCTTTTTTTAATATTTTTTATTCACACTTTATGCACAAATCGCCCATCCCTATTAAGAATGTAGGATCTGCAAATCAGCAATTTTACAGGAGGACGCGTCAAAGTTTAAAATTGCTTAATTTTGTATTATATATAAATACATAAATTTACTTTGTTAACATAGCTATTTAAAAACTATGAGGAAAAAATTGACTTTTTGTTAAAGCTGCTGAAAAATATTGCTTTTTAGGTCAATAGTAAAAATAAAAGCATAATCAAGAAAATTGCATAATCCGACCTTCTTAATAGGGACAGGCGAAATGTGACAAAGGCGGACTTAATGCCGTAGGCATTTTCTTCCCGGTCAACCTTAGGGCGATGCAGAGCTAAAACATGGTAGATGCACAAAAGAAATTAAAAAATGTGATTTTATGAAAAATATAGCATGTATAGGATCTCATATACCCATATTTTTAAGCGTATAGAGGGGCCCGCAACAAGCCTATGACTTGCTGGCACACAGATGCAACTTAATTCCGCCAGCTAAGAGTCGTGTTCAATATATAATCCGAGGTCTTTCACAGTATGGAATAACCATACCATCGTAGAAAAGAGGTGGAAGTTCAGCAAGGTCGAGGTGGCTCATACCACGGTTATTCCCGATGATAATGGCCTGACATTTGTTCGGATTCACCGATACGCCAAACATATCGGACCAAAGTTTAATGGCCGTTAGGTCACTTTTTACAATCGTAGGTAGATGGCCACGCCGCCTCTCGTCTTCTCTATCCGGTCATTCCGGATAAGAATAAAGTCTCGGATATCAAAATGGCATAAATATTGGAATCACAGAACGCCTCGTACAAATCAGTGAAGTGGCTAGGGATACTTTCAGCATTTAAATGACACACATTAAATAACGGGCTGTTTTTGTTGCTCTTAAATTTGTTGCGTAAAACACACCGAAGTATCTGTTACGGCGGAGAAGCTCCGTAATTGTAATTTGCGACACTAAAGACATCTGTAATTAAATTCTGAACGTTAAAATGTTGTGAGCAGCAGTGACATCTATTTTAACGTAACTGAACTATTGTCCATTGGATTTAATTTAATGTATTTTAGAATTGTGCTGAGAAAACACCAAAGTTAAAGCATAACCAACTTGTTTCTGGGAAATTGCTATGGCCATTATTATAGCATGTTACATAAAGAATTGATCACACATAAAGAGTTGACACAGTCAATAACTTAATACTTAATGGACTAGGAATCCCAGAATGATATCTCCGGAGACCTATAAAAGTCTCTTTGAGGAACACAAAACTAAACTCAACAGGTAAGCTATCCCATAAAAGAGTTGAAAAAGTTAAAATAAAACCCATGACTAAATAGTTAAGGAAACTCACACGATGTACCTTGAACAGGCCGCCTGAATTTTCGAAATTGCCTCCCGTTAAAGTTCCGTTTTCGGAGATATCCAAAAAGAACTCTAAAATACATCTCTCATGATCTCACACTCAACAATTAACCGAATTGAAAAAAAACAAATATTTTTTTGAAGTCAGAATAGTGTAATTAACTTGAAAATTACTTTTTTTAAGTGTTTTTATTATAGATCTTATTAAACTCTAATCTACTTTTTACATATTAGTTGCTTTCCTGTAAAAATATGTTTAGTAGTTTTTAAACTACTAGTTATTGTTGTTTCAACTTCCCGTCTGACCTATGGACGTGGAAGCCTTTTCTCAGACTCCCTTTTGGGAGAGGAAATCTTTGATTCGGACGATTAGGATCAGAGATTCAGCACGTTGGGAATTTATTTGGTCGTTGAAAATCCTCGTAATGCAATGTTTCAATTTGATTTGAAACTTTTGAAATGGGTAAAAATCACGAAGTACTCGTATAAAGATAAAAAAAGGATTCTTCAATATTTTCATCGCTAATCATAGAATAAACGCAAATCATTATATCCTAGTTAAATTTATTTAAGAAAGGAATAGGCATAAAGTTTTGTTTGATGTCATTCACCAGTAAACACGAAAGTAAAGTAAAGTCATCTTTGTATAAAGAAAACTCGCATTAAAATTAAAAAAAAAACGACGGGTTGCACTCCGGGAGTGCCGGTAGAAATGAAAACTTGAATATTAACGTTGTGCATTTTTGATATTTTGGAATGGTTAGGGAATAATTTTGCACGAATTGCTTTAGTTATCAGTATAAAAGTACTATCATTTATGTGGTAGAATACAATATTTATGAGTACAACGCTGCTAAAGAAGTTTCCGTCTTACGAATTTTCGATCAGGTCACCTGCCGTCAGGACAGGCGAGTTTAACATTTTTTACCCATTACAAAAAAAGTGTACAACGCCGATAAAGAAGTTTTCGTCTTACGAATTTTCGATCAGGTCACGTGTCCTGACGCGATTTTAACATTTTTTTTCATTACAATAAAAGTGTACAACGCCGCTAAAGAAGTTTTCACTTCAAAAATGGCACTAGCCTAAAAACACCAACAATCTATCGATATAAAATTACTTGCCCTGACTGACTGACTAATCCATCATGGCAGAGCCTAAACCGCAATTTTTGTTTATTCAATCCTATAACATTAGCCTGGGGGTTATTTTTTTTCAATAGAAGCGATGATAGATGAAGCCCTACATTGCGATGTTATTACTGAAAAGTAAAATGTGACTAAAATAAAACATTAAATATTGTAAATGTGGGCCTGGGGTCCTTCACTATCGCCGAGACGCGGTCTCTGCGGGTCCTTCACTATCACTTACTTGGCGAGACGCGGTCTCTACTCAAAAATTGTTGAACATATACGATCATTATTCGCTAAATTTAAGACGGAATTTGAAAATATTTTTATTAGCAACAAAGCATTGCAACAATACTGTAGAATATAAATCATGT
>CADEBD010000546.1:0-27198 GCA_902825455.1 Arctia plantaginis
CGTGATCTAGCTATTGTAGAAATTGGGTAAAAAACCCACCTTATGATATTATTAAAAGCATACCTTTATTTTTGCCCCTGGGATTTTGTCATGCACTTATATACAATATTGGCCCTTCTTAAAGTTATTAACGTAAACTTATCCCGTAAACCTGTGTTATTATAAAATTAAAAAACAAAGAAGTTGAAGCAAATAACTTTGTACGATACGTACTGAGTCCCAAAATAAAGTTCATAAATTATAACGACCAAGTCTATTATGATATAAACTTGCTCTGTAAAGTCTATGACAATTTGAGTACCAGTGTTTACTTTTTAGAACAAAAACATGGATTAGAGGTAAGTAGTTACTGAATAAATTCGACACGATAGTATTAAGTACTGTTTGCGTGTTAGGGTTCATTGATTTGAAACAATAAGCCTTCTGTCGAACTGAACTGAATTTCAACGTAGACATGTTCGTATTTATAATACCTACTCGTAAAAGATTATTCTAGCAAATTCCAATCCCTACGAGAACTGTCCGCTTCTGAGAAATACAAATTTGTTTCGAATATAATAGAACTTATTGTTTCGTGCCACCCTGCATTATTATTAAACGGTTCCCGGTTAATCGAACTTTCGGGAATGTGCGTGATTTTCTTTGTAACAGTACAAATTATTCATCCGTAAAAGCCTCCGCAAGGCTCCTATTCTAGAGCAATGATAGAGAGGACCGGTTTTCCTCATTTTATTGTACAGGGTGCAAACGAGCAGACGGGTCATCTGATTAAAAGTGAATACTTGCCGCCCATGCACGCCGGCGATTTAAGAGTCATTGCCGATCTTTGAGGTGGGATTAATTACACTTTTTACACCATTTTACTTTTTTCAGGTTTTGTTATCGATCTGGTTGATGTTTACTAGAGGGAGTTGTTGGTGTGACTCTTCTGGCGGGTGATAAGGTCAGATGTACTATGTGCTTGTGTATGTAGAAAGATTCTCCGCAGATTTCTCAGTAATTCTTTCGTTATTGCTCATCGAGTGAGTGAAGTTACCGGAGCCCAAACTCCCTTCCCGTAATTCTAGGGGAACGGACTCAATAGGCGACAACGTCTTGTGACTCTTGAGCTGCAGGTGCAGATGAGCGGTAGCAGTCACTTAAAATCAAGTGACCCGTCTGCTAACTATTTCTTTAAATAAACTGTAAAACTATCAGTTACCAATAATTGAAACAGAGATGATCATATTCTGGTAAGGGTCTTAGAAATGGCATATAATATTATAACGCCAACTTTGGTACCACCACCCCTAGTTATCACGTGGGTGTCTTAAGAGCCGACTTAAGGAGCAAACTACGCAGGATAACAACACTGCAAAGATTAGTAAACTTGTAACAACCCTTTTTTTTTTTTTTTTTTTTACGTGTGGTAATCCCCTCGGACCGTCACCCCGCCGGGGCTCTCGTTCGGCCGGGCGGTGTGTCGGACTCGAACCGACTAAAACCACACGGTGTGCCCTCTTTGCGCTTCCAGTTTAGGAGGGGTCCAGGTAGTTATCGCCTTCTGGACCCGTCTGGCGTGGTATAGTAAGCGAAAACCTCCTTTCTTTGGAGAGGCGGAATATGTCCAGCAGTGGAGTAGTAAAGGCTATAGATGATGATGGATGAGCTTAGGTACTGATCGCTGATAAAGTATTTTTACGTCGTTATTGAATAATAACGTTGACCACTACACGTACCTCGAATCTCTAATCTGCAATGACGGCAGCTGTTATATATATATCTCGTCGAGATAAAAAGGGACTTGTATAAAGGGCATCTAGATCAGAGGAATTGGTCTCAAAACCAAGATTAGACTGGTGCGACCTGCATTTTCTATCTTCCTGTATGTAGTTGAAACGTGGACAATTCTGAACCGAAAGACAAAGGATTGATGTATTGAAGATATGGTGCTGGAGACGAATGCTAAGAATTCCTTGGACTGTGAAACGCACAAATGCGTCAATCTGGACCCAGCTCTGAATTAAAACTCGTTTGTTAACCATATGCCTGTGGTGTGTACCCTATTATAGACATTCATGTATCCCTATATAATCATTGTGTATTCTAAAATATATTCAGTATTGTCTCAACATTCGGCGTTTCAATACCTCTCCAATATCCCCGCCTTACATGGCGACCCTGCCGAAGTCGGCTGGCAACAGAGCGCATTCCATTACCATATAAGGATTTGGAGTAAAGTTGCAAGATGTTTGGTGCGCAAATTACATTGAGTATTGGTGTGGTCGATATTACACGGCATTCGGTGGTAATTCTTGAAAACGAACATGGGTGGCTCCGCATCTAAAGAAGGGGTGACGATTGCCCAAAATGCTGCTGGGGGCAATAACCAGGTGTCAATTGAAGAAATAAGAACGCACAACATTATTTTATCGGCAATTTTTGGTTTGATGCTGTTGGGCTTATTATACGGTGGGTACCGTATATACAAAAGGTGCCACCACCAGTGGATTGATCAACGAGTCCATCACCATGCGCTTCGTCGGTCGTTTCTGCGCGCAGCTCCTAAAGCTACCGCGGTCAACATAGGGGAAACAGTGTGAAGTCATGGTTATTACAAATGAGAATTTTGTGAAGTGAAGTGTTAAAAAATAATAATAATAAAAAATAAAATAAAAAAAATAATAAAAAATTAATACAAGTGCCGTTAATTTAAACAACTACTATTATATACAAATATAAATTCAGTGCGTAAATATCGTTATTCATATCTCGGTTATAAATAAAAGTCAAAAAAAAAAAAAAAGGGGTGCGGCGATATTCGAAAGACAATATAAATAAGTGTGCAGACAGTGCCAGAAGGTAGTGTTTATGATAAAATGTATTCGTTAAAATCTAAAAGTAGGTATAGTTACAAGGTATGGCATCTAGTTTAGAGACATTATGCAATGAAATTAAAGAGGTAAGAGTATATTTAATAAAAGTAGGTCCGAGTCGTAGAACTGAGAGCTTATTAAGTAAGAAATTGATTGAAGCTAATGAAATTTTTACAAGATATTCTAATTGTTTAATTGAAGTGTCAAATGAAATTAAGAAAGGCAAAGTTTCAAGTAGTGACTCCGAATTGATTCATAAGTATATTGAGAAGTTTCAGACTACTTATTCTGAAATAATTAAACTGTGTAATCCTTGTAAGTTTCAAGATATTGTAACCATGACCACTTTTGATATTAAGGCTGCTTTAAATTTGTTACCTCCTATGGACGATGACGAAACTAACATAAAGCAGTTAATTGACAACATTGAGTATTATAATTCTATTATTACAACTTCCGAATGTAAAAAACAATTAGTTAATTTTGTGCTGAAGAGTAGATTATCACAGGTGGGCAAATTGCGATTATCTTCTAGTTACCCTGATGTTGAAAGCTTAGTATCTGATATGAAAAAAATTTTACTTTCCCAAAAATCACCAACTGCTATCCAAACTAAATTAAATTCGATGAAACAGCACGATTTGTCTGTCCAGGATTATGGTAAACAAATAACTGAGCTTTTCGTAGATCTTACTATTGCACAGGCTAAGGGAAATTCCGACAGTTATAATCTACTTAAACCTATTAATGAACAGCACGCGATTAAAAAGTTTGCTGATGGTTTACGGAACCGTAGATTAAGCACGATAATAGCGTCGAAAAGTTTTAGCTCCCTCAAGGACACCATACAGGCCGCAGTGGATGAAGAGATGACTTCGTCTGCGGGCTCCGGAGAAGTTTTAGGTATGTATAATAATATTAGAGGTTCAAGGAGTTTTAGACAGAATTATGCGAGAGGGAATCGGGGATTTTCGTATTCAACATACTCGCAGCGCAGGCCACTGCGGAATAATTTTCACATCTACAACGGCAACGGGCGCGGGCGTCCCGGAGGATGGAGTGCTCCTGATTACCAGTTACAAGGGCAGCACCAGACTTCTCTTCCCAGGCGACCATCCCGAGGTAGGTTTTATAATAATTACAATAGAAATCCAAGGATGCGCAACAACAACGTTAATGTCATATTGGAATCGGATAATATAAAGGCGGAAAATACAAATCCAGAAAATCAGTTTTTTCGAGACTAAAATGTTATCATGTAATAGTAATTGTTCGATTAATTTATCTGCAAACAATCACATGTACAGTTGGTTACTTGATACCGGTGCATCCATTTCAGCCGTAAAATATAAACATATAATAGAGCATCAAATTCCATTTTATAATGAACAGATATCCATAACGGGGATCGGAGGCAAAATAACGACAATTGGATATTGTTTTATAAACTTAGATGTAAATGGTCATCAATTGAGACATAAATTTTATGTGTTTGACTTCTTACCAATTAGAGCGAATGGCATCATCGGTCAGGATTTCATGACTAAGTACAAAGCGATATTGGACTTCGGTCATAATGTAATAACATTGTTTAATTGTAATATTAAGACTGAATTACCTTTCTCTACATTTAATTATAATCAATTAGAGATTCCACCGAGATGCGAGTCGATTCATTATATACAAACAGACTTTACGGATGAATGCGTAGTTTGCGCGTCTGATATTAGCGAAGGTATATACTTAGCCAGCTCCTTAGTCCAACCGGTATGTGGTAGAATACCTATAAAAATATTAAACACCACGGAACAGAATTTAATAATTAATAATATTAAGCCGATCATACATAGCGTTAGTGATTATAACATATGTTCTTTTACACGAAACGAATCAAATGCAAATCGCGTTAAGAAATTGTTCTCTTTATTACAGTTAAAACATTTAAACGATGAGGAACAATTAGCCGTGGAAAAATTATGTGCGAAGTATAGTGACGTATTTTATTTACCAGGCGATAGGTTAACTACGACCAGCGTATATAAACATTCTATAACTTTAAAGCCTAATGTGACACCTATATTTTCTAAGCCTTATCGGTTACCTCACGCTCAGAAAAAAGAAATCGACAAACAAATAGGAAAAATGTTACAAGAAGGAATTATAGAAGAGTGTAGGAGTGAGTGGAGTAGTCCAGTCCTATTAGTTCCGAAAAAGCTTGATTCTACCTGTGAGAAAAAATGGAGGTTAGTAATAGACTTTAGAAAATTAAATAATTGCATAGAGGACGACAGATTTCCGCTCCCAAACATAACAGAAATACTAGATTCTTTGTCAGGATGTATTTACTTCAGCCATCTCGATTTATATCAAGGTTTTCACAACGTAGAGTTAGATAAAAACAGTAGAAAGTATACAGGTTTCTGTTCAGGTCGATATCAATTAACAAGAATGCCTATGGGCTTAAAAACTAGTCCATCTTCATTCTCGCGAATGATGACAATGGCTATGGCAGGTCTCACAAACGAGAAATGCCTTGTATATCAAGACGATTTAATTGTCTATGGTCGAAATTTATTAGAAAAGTCAAAAAATTTACAAGACATTTTTGAAAGATTAAGGAATGTTAATTTAAAACTTAATCCGGCAAAGTGCGATTTTTTTAAAAAGGAAATGCTTTATTTAGGACACGTGGTATCCCGTGACGGTGTTTTACCGGATCCAGGGAAAATAGATACTGTGAAAAATTACCCCATTCCAAAGTCTGTTGACGAGGTCAAGCGTTTTACAGCGTTTGCTAATTTTTACAGAAGATTTGTACCAAATTTTGCGTCAAAGGCGTATCCACTGAATAAATTATGTAGGAAAAATGTGCCTTTTGTTTGGGATCGCGAGTGCCAAAATTCATTTGAAACCTTAAAACAGTGTATAATGTCTCCACCAGTGTTACAATACCCAGACTTTTCGGAAACTAATAACTTTACAGTGCAAACAGACGCATCTGGTTACGCGATCGGCGCTGTATTAAGTAATAGCAATAATCACCCTGTTGCATACGCAAGCAGAAGTTTAAATATTGCTGAACAGCGATACCCCACTATTGAAAAGGAATTATTGGCAATAGTGTGGGCCGTAAAACATTTTCGTCCTTACCTTTATGGTCGTAAATTCAAAATTATTACAGACCATCGTCCATTAGTGTATCTATTTAATATGCGAGATCCTTCTAGCAGGCTCATGAAATTCAGACTAATATTAGAAGAATACGACTATATTATCGAGTATGTAAAGGGTTCGGACAACGCAGCTGCAGATGCATTGTCTCGGATTTCTTTGACATCAGAACAATTAAAACAAATGGGTGAATACCATATAAATGTAACAACTCGAGCACAAGCACGAAAATTACAAAAACCTAAAATACAGTCTCCTTGTGATGTGGTTTCTAATCGCAATTGGTCTGATCAGCCAATTGTTATTGGAAATCAAACAATACCAAGAGATGCTGTAGAGCTTAGGTTTATAGAGAAAAACGAATTAGATAATTTAAGAAGACAAAATAAGCTAACTGTGGAAAAAAGCGCGTTTTGCTATGTGGAGAGCAAGTCTACTATTTTTATTAATGCCAGTTTCCAATCACAATTGACGCGAGCCGCATTTGTGAGGGAATTGGATATATTATGTAAAGAAATAAACGTCGACGAAATATATTTTTTGAAGAATAAGAATAATGCTATATTTATTGAAAAAGTATTAAATGAAATAAAATCCCTAGGGAATAAGTGTTCATTAAAATTTTACGTCTTGAATGACGTACGACGAATCAATGACAAAGATGACAGGAAGGTCATGTTAAACGACTTCCATCTTTTGCCCACAAGTGGCCACGCGGGCATGAGAAGGATGTTTAACAATATTAAGAAATATTTTTACTGGCCAGGGTTAGAGAAAGATGTTCGAGAATTCGTTAAAAAGTGCGAAAACTGTCAAAAACAAAAACACTCTGTAAGTATTAGGGAGCCGATGGTTATCTCTTCTACGGCTACAACGGCATTCGACAAAATATTCTTAGATTTAGTAGGGCCGTTGGATAGGGATTGTTATAATTACTCTTATGCTCTTACATTACAATGCGAGTTGACAAAGTATGTTGTGGCTCATCCTTTAATTTCAAAAACGGCAGCAGAGGTAGCTCAAGCATTAGTTAACTGTTTTATTCTTCGCTACGGAATACCGAGAGAAATTGCAACGGACAGAGGATCCGAATTCATGTCTTCAGTATTTGAACAGGTATGTTTACTTTTAAAAATAAAACACTTAACATCTACAGCCTATCACCACCAAACTATTGGCGCATTAGAAAATTCTCACAAACATTTAAATTCATTCTTACGTATACAAACAGACAATCATCCAGAATCATGGAGCCAATGGCTACCATATTGGTGTTTTTCTTTTAATACTTCCGTGCATTCTGAAACTAAATTTACTCCCTATGAGTTAGTTTTTGGAAAAATCTGTTCTCTTCCTAGTAACTTAAATAGCAACATAGTAGAACCGCTATACAATCATGATAATTATCCAAACGAACTGAAATATCGCCTACAGTTGTCACAAAAGGAAGCAAGGGAAAATTTACTCAAAAGCAAAGTAGCAAGGAAATGTGTTTATGACAAACGTATTAACCCTATTGTATACAAACCCAATGACTTAATTTTAATAAGAAATGAAAACTGTAACAAAATGGATAATATTTATTCCGGTCCGTATGTGGTCGTAAAAGATGTAACACCGAATGTTCAAATAAATAAAAATGGTAAATTAGATTTAATTCATAAAAACCGTACAAAATTGTTCATACCGAATACTTGATAATAGTTACCAGCTGACCTGTCCCCTGATAAAATCTCACTTGTTATAGTATATTTTAGAAATTAAGATTGCATTTATACTTTACTATTGTATTTTAGAAATAAATATTGCATTTATACTTTACTATTATATTTTAGAAATTAAGATTGCATTTATACTTTATACTTTACTATTGTATTTTAGAAATAGAGATTGCATTTATACTTATTTTTAATACGAAAAAAAAACCTATGCTTAGTGTATTTTTTTTTTTCTCTTTTTATGGAAAGGAGGTGTGGTGTGTACCCTATTATAGACATTCATGTATCCCTATATAATCATTGTGTATTCTAAAATATATTCAGTATTGTCTCAACATTCGGCGTTTCAATACCTCTCCAATGTCCCCGCCTTACATGCCAACTACGTATACTTTATTTTTTCGGTTACACAGTGCGCAGAAACGTAGAGAGTTATAAAGAACTGATTGCAGTCGTGAACACCGAAGACAAAAGATCTCGCGGTCGTACACCAACAACGTGGACCGATTAAGTTAAAAACCCATGAATCTGTACACGGGACAGGAACCGGTGGAGAGACATCATCCGTTGCAGGTGTAACCCTGATGCTGACCACGATCCTCAGACGTGAGGGACAAACCAGAGAGAGACAGATTGAACAATATTTGTACACATAATTTTGGAGAATCATTTACTTGTTGTATACACATTACATTGTACTGTCAAAATTGTGCATCGGTTAGTGACGATGACTATCCTATGACTATCCGATGACATCCTGACAAATGACTCATCTATTCACGGACAACGCAATGTCCACTAGGTGACCACGGGACATTTAGTGGTTGACAACGCGGCATCAACCCGTTGACCAGCTGTTGACAACGAGTGGACACCGAGCGACGAGGTGGTGCTAGCCCGTTGTCGGGTGGGTCTAATGAGCTATGACCCTGTAGTCAGCTCAAGGCAGGTGTGGTACCCGGAATGATTTCCACAAGTTGAAAAAAAGTGCCGGCACGGTTGAAGTATTTCAACACCATCATTTTCTTTTGGACGTTAGTTTTAGTTCTTTAAAAATGCTGAGAATAATATATTCATGAAGTTATGATTGTTAATACTGTCAGTTATTTTGTAAAGTCTTTAATCATCAACTTTTGGCAACAGTTCGATCAGCTAATTATTTTGAAACGTCTTTCATCATCAACTTTTGGCGACAGTTTAATCAGCTAAGCTGCTCGGATTTTTTGGCTGGTCAAATCAATTGATTTGACCAGCCAAAAAATCCGAGCAGCTTAGGGCTCCGTAGTCACTCGTTACAACATGCGGACTTAAGGGCTTTATGTCTTCATGGTTTTACGATCATTCTACTACGGGCTTAGTCAGATGTAAAAAACTGAACAGTAATGAGACGGAAATAAATGTTTCATCTTGGGCGACTAATACTCGTAGTCCGAAATAACAGAGCTAACTTAGCCGTTATAGCTTTCCTTCTAAGTTCGTTGCCTTTTACCATCCGATTTTAAGCTATTACATAGCTTCTATAGCGGGCCTTGAGCGTGAAGACCGAATCCAGAAATTCCGTAACGAAAATAACCTAACACCCGCCACTCCGACCGGCACAGCGGTGATACTTTTAGTTTTGCCATCTATCGATGAATAGCAGATCTTTTAATGACTTTTTTGAAATATCACGCTTGTCTCTTTAGTTCAGCAACTAGGTGGCATTGGTTGTGACGCGGTATTTTCCAGATATTTAGAAGATATAAAGTCTCAAACTTATGTTTCTTATTTCAGTTACCATAAACCTATAGTTTTAATGATAAATATTCCTGAATAACCTACATGTATTGTAAGATAATAAAAATATTTTGAACAATATTAACTTCTCATTTATTTAATAAAAGAAAAAAAAATGTTTTCTTATCGGTCACCACGCTCAAAAACTGTAACTTGAATTAATTTCAAAGAAAAAAAACAAAGGAAGAAATACTGCATAAATAAAATAAATAAATAATTATAATTGCATAAGTTGATAAAAAATGCTATGCAATAGCTTTACCGCGGCAGTCCCCGGGTGCCACACGTCTTTTTTTTTCAGATTTTTCAAGCCAACAGTTTATCTTAACAAATTCGAATTTTTAAGTTCAATATTTTGAAAATGTATCACTGAATCGAAAAATAGTCTTCACAACCCTTTAATTATTTTAAAGGGTTATCTAATGACACCCCACACTACGGTATAGCTGAGAAATTATAAAATCATTCAAACTTTACGTACTTGTCAATTATTTATTTAATTACTGTTTTTTATTACAGGAAAGCATTAAATGGCTGGTATTATATAAGACAATTTCACCTTTTTTATGGGGATTTATAATATGTTTAATAAATGAACAATTATGTGAAGAAGTGGGGACAACAATCACTTTAATTATCAAATGCCTGATTGATCACAGAAGCGGTGAGTATGACTGAGTCCCTTAATTATACATAACAGTAGCAGTTTTATTATTTTAGCTAAATTATTACATCGCGGTAAATTTTCTTGTGGTCTTTTCATGAGGGCGTTTTGCTATTTTCCATTTTGGTATGTACGAGTAGAATGACATCATGCACAAATGCCTATTACCACCACATCAAAAAGGCATCCATCCTCACAACAGCATCGAATTCTGCTTTCGCCCCTTTTTTTTTTTTTTTTTTTTTTTATTGGGACTAATCCCACCCACACGCCCACCACTGTAACTCCTGTACACCAGGATCCACAGCAGTGACCCACGAACACACCGAGTTATGACACTCGGGAAGTCCCAGGAAGAAATTAAACTGTCTTGGAACCCGCAACGAAATTAATCAGAAGAAAATTGGAGGAGTTGGAAATACAGTAAATCCACTTCCCTCCTTAGCAAAGCGGGAGACAAAATGAAGTAAAATGGGCATACACCCTTTTAAACAGGGAAGCACCACGGCCACAAATATTACGGGTCCTACGTGAGCTATGTTTGATTTCTATAATATGTATGGCAGAAACCTGAACGCACGGAAATTCACCTTAGTTGACACAAGATCCCCATAGTATACCGCCCCAGATGTCACCTGCAAGCTATTCAGCATTATATTACGTTTATTATACCAAAGACTACATTCCCAGAGGATATGATGAGCGGACTGTTCATAGTGAGAGTTAGGTGTTGAGCATTGACACAATGGTGACTCGACTAATTTAAATGAATAAAGCTTGCTCTTAAAGTTACCATGACCCGTAAGAAATTGAGCGACACAGTGATCCACCTCAAGCCATATCCTCGAGAATCGTTCGCGAACAGATGGAAAGAATTGGTAAAGATGGCGCCCCTTGGATGATTCATCCCAGCGTTGTTGCCATTCGTCTATGAGGTCATTATAGACATCGGGCTGCTGTTGAAGCAATCTTGTAATTTCACCGCGATCCCGCGCGCCCAAAAAATCGCATTCCATGTTTTGTTGTCTTGAATAGTACATGGCTGCACGTCTCTGCACCTCGAGATCGACCGGAAGCACACCCGCCAACACCGGCAAAGCCTCAGTGCTAACCGTCCTATATGCCTTGCACAAGAATATCAGTGCAAGTCGTTGGCCTTGTAACAGTTTGCGACGGACAGCGCCTACGGTCGCCCTATCGGCCCATACAGGTGCACCATAGCACATAGAACCTAAATAAGTAGCTCCGTATATGATCTTTAATGTATTAAATGATAGACCCCATGTCGCAGTTGATATTCTTGTCAATGCACAGAAACTCTTTTTAGACTTTTCATTAACTATTTTAATATGTTCAATAAATTAAAAGTTTCTTTCTAAAACTAATCCTAGGTAACACACTGAGGCCTTATTTTTTACAGTTAATTAATTAATGTTAATGTTAATTGGCAAATCTAATGCTTGGCGGTGATTTGAGGTTACCTTTTAAAAGTAGCTGGAAGGTTTTGTTGGGTGCAAAAGTTAAGATTACGTTCACCCCATTGAGATATCAAGTTCAAACATCTATTGGCTGATCTCTCAAGTCCCGCCCTAGTATCAGATTCCACCAGTAATAAGCCGTCATCAGCATACGCGTTCAGAATACATCCGGATGGTATTGGTATCGCAAGAAAATCGTCGAAGCCGATATTCCACAAGTATGGACCTAGCACCGATCCCTGAGGACATCCCATTGTAAGCGCCTTCGACACAGAATGATGACCAAGTCTTAGTTTAGTTGTACCTTGTGAAAAGTACGAAGAGATAAGGGAATAAATGTTTTTAAAGCACCCTCGTGATTTTAATTTCAGCAACAGCATGGGCCACCATGCGTTGTCGAAGGCGCCAGATATATCTAAGAAAATAGCCAGCACGTATTGAAATTTTGACTCTGTGACAAACTTTCTAACCGATATAACAGCGTCAGTTGTCGATTTACCCAACGTAAATCCAAATTGTCTATTATGAAATTTGACTCCACCTGGCAGAAGCCGGGGCACTACAAGACGTTCTAAAAGCTTTCCTAACGACTTTAACAATGTGATTGGTCGGTAGGATTTAGGATCATCCGGTGGCTTGTCGCCACTTTTTGGTATTATACGAATATTACCGCACCGCCATATACGAGGAAATATTCCTTCAGCAATGCAACGTTTAAAGACGGTGAAAATCGTGTCACCCGAAAGTTTACAAGCTTCTTTTATCATTTTGTTAGATATTTCATCATCGCCCGAAGCCTTGTTTATCGGCAAGGATCGAATGATACCGAGAAATTCGTCTGAAGATGGTAAATCAGACATTGGAGACAGTGGTGGTTCGATGGCCCACTGCCTGATCTGTCGGTGATGATCAGTGTCGTTTTCCGGCCGATCGTCGGGTACAAGTGATTCTAAAAGATATTCTGCTGTTTGTTCTACTCCTGTGGTATATCTGTTATTAATTTTGATGTTCTGTATGTATGCAAGGTCGATTGATCTATTTGCCTTAAATTCGTGATACAAAGTGACCACGGGCCCTCTCTATCGAGTTTATCAACAAGTTTATGAATTAAGTTTCCCTTGGATTTTTCCACAGCAGCTCTGTAGTGGGACCTGGCAACTCTAAGAGCAATGAGAGCATTATTGTACAAATCTCCTGTTACGTTATGTTTTTTAATAGTGTTTAACTTTCTACGAGCTTTCCGGTAGCTTCTACGTAGGTCGGCTAATCTATCATTCCACCAATCACATCTACGAGTGTTAGTGATAGATCCGCGACCAATAGATACATCAGCGCAGTATGTGAAAGTTTCTGATAGTAATTCTGCGCTTTCCTCAGCTGATAAACTACTGCGTCTGAAGTCTTTGGTATGAGTTGCAAAGAGTGAACCAAACAAAGCCCAGTTCGCACCTTTAGTTTTATATCTAAAATTATGGGGAGCCCTTTGTGGATCCTGTGCAACCCTTGGTATGAATTCGTACACGATCAAGCGGTGATCACTACAGGATGCGTCCGGAAGGACACGCCATCCGGATATCGAGACGTCGCCGCGCGCAAGTGTCACGTCAATAGAAGACTCACCCATTGGGTTGCAAAAAGTTGGTGGTGCATCGGGGGTATTGTGAATAATAAGATTAATTTCCGCAATGAAATCTTCAACCGCACAACGTCGAACCGTGTCGGTTGAACGCAACTTGCCATACCATAATGAAGATGACGCATTGACATCAGCGCCAATGATAATTTTATGTCCCACGAGGAACTGCAAGACGTAACGTAAGTGATGTAAGTGAGGGTCAATAGGATGTGAATATTGAAAATAGCAGCTCACTACGTAAACCTTACAGGTAGAGGATGAGATCTCAGCAACGGCGCAGTGTGACGTCATAAGATTACGCAAAGATGTTACCGTAAAATTAGAACTTGCAACATATATCCCAGCCTGCGAACGGCAGTCAAGCTGTACTACATTACGACGCAAGCGAGCGCTCTGATATTGTTCTTGTATAAGGACAATGTCTAACTTTTGTTCTAAAATTAAACGGTCTAATTCTGATGTAGCTATTTTATCGTTATGAAGATTTAACTGGCCTATTGAAATATTATCCATCATTTAGTAAGTTACTTTATAAACTGTTTTTTTTTTTTTTTTTTTTTTAATTAAACTATTCAGTAATTGGTATTTAATATTAGCTGTTCCAGTTTTAATTTGTATGTGGCACAGTCGTGTGAGCCGCATCGATGGTCAGATGGTTTTTTGAACCGCTTACACTGTGCGCACGTGGGCTTAAAATCTGGTGTGTCTTTATCTGGACAAGCTCGTGTTTCGTGTGCGGCGGCGCGATTAGCACAAGTAGGGGTTTTTATGGTGCAAAACTTTTGTACATGACCGAATTGCTGACAATTTAAGCAACGAACTACTTCTATATCGTCTATGAATCTACATGTGGCCCAGTCTATATAAAGTTTATCTTTTGTGTTGGCTAGATGTTTCCTAACTGCTGCCTCTAATTCTAAGCCTATCCATTGACGCCCATTTTCTAGTTTACGATGCCTAACAATTTTGGTTGACTTAATAAAATCGTTCTCACTTAATTTTAATTCGTCCTTGATATTCTGACGGTATAAGGCTGTTAGGAAGGCACGATCTTCCATAGAACCAGGTACGTCTTTTACAATTATGCGGGGCTTTCCGCCTTTCGGTTTTTCTAATCGTAACCCTACGGATTTAATGGCGTCTACAGATTCCAGTTTTTTAAGCTGCCGTTCGTTAGCTACACGTAACACGACACCTGCCTTAGAGGTTTTTTTAACGCCTACAATTTGGAAACCCTCATCGCTCGGTTTAATAGCCTTCATGAGAGCTTGTTTCGTTGCTGACGAGGTCGCATAGTCCGCTAAGCGTTCCGTAGTGGGATAGGCAATAACACAAGGCCTAGGAACGCGCGCTTCGGTAGATACCGGGCACGGGGCAGATTTAGGTGGTAAGCGAAGCTTAAGTTTGTCCGCGTACGTTAAACTCGTTTGTTGATTTGCGATACCCTCCATTTGTCGCTCAAAATTCGCTAACTTCGTTTCGTTGCTAAAGGATTTTATTGCTAACAGGGATACGATACCGGTAATTCGTTGAGTAATATCCATAATCGCCGTTTTATTACCTACATTCATCCGAGATCCCTGATCATTAACTAATTCATTAATTTTTGACAAATAATCAGTGGCCTGTGATACTAAGTCACAGTAGTTGTACTCCCCACAGTTATCACGACCGGTAGGAGACGAAACATTACCACTTAAGTCCGAATTAATAATGCGCCTACGGCTACTGTCTTTCGGCGAGAAATCCGTAGGTGACATTTCGATAAATGTCCTTTTCCCGGTCGGTGTTAGAAATTCACTTGTACCGCCGGGGTCCGGCAACTCGCTAACGACCGACATAGCCAAACAAAGACACACCAAACAACAATTTCAAAAGGAACAAGTTTAAAAATAAATAACACGCAGAGAAAAATCAATATAAACAAAGGATACCTCCTACCCACTTTTAGAAAGAAAATAAATTTACTCACCAATAGTCGTAATAAAATAATTCAGCACTATATTACTGTTTAAAAACAATAAAAACTTACTGACTTTCTTTAGAACACTATACACAACCTTTAGCCGCCCGCAAGCCGGCAACTAGTCGCAGAAAAACAGAAAACAATATTTAAATTGTTAGCACATGAAGTCACACGTTAGTCACACGATGCCGCGAAGGGAAGTGTTTTTTCGCTTTCACCCCTTGCAAAAGGTCCACGGAGTTCAAACTCAAACTTTTTTTTTAATTATTTATTTATTTATTTTTATTTCCCCCGAAATCCCTTCTGATACCACCCACCGGTGGTTATGTTGGACTCGAACCGACCAAACACCGCACGCCGCCGTCTCGGGTACCAGTTGCCGGGGAACCAAGTGTACCCTAGGAAGGAAATCCCTAATACACCGACGTACCTCGGACCATCTACCATCAGTCAGGACGACCATGTACCTGGCCCGTTGCCGGACCTGGCGTACCGGGAGAGTTCTACACCTCTCCCGGTCCCGCTGCGCCATCTCCTTTGCAAGCAAAACTTGCTCGCAGCAGGAGACGGCGGAGTTTCACGAACTCTCGCTCCGTGCCTTGGCGGCAATCATGTTACAGAGCGAAAGAATTAACACTCCGATGGCCGCCACGAGGCAACGCTTCTGCTCCACCCACGCCGGGCATTCTGTCAGCCTGTGGAGCGCCGTGTATACGGTCCGACCATCGCAGTGGAGGCACAGGTGATCTCCGAAGCATCCTTTCCCGGTGATCACCTGCGTCAACCGGTATGAGAGGGTTCAGTAATGCCTCTTGAGCCAATCCTCCATAACGGGTCTTACCTCCCCGATAACGGCGTGCCCAAGTAGGGTATCCCTAAAGTTAACAAGTGTGTTTATTCTTTATACTTATTAGTATTCTTATTCTTTATTTATTCTCTATAAGGATCCATGTATATTTCCATCAGGTGGCATATCTGATCTTTTGCCCGCTATATTATAAAAGAAACTTGCTTATAAAGTTAGGTAGTGATTTGACGGATATTGGTAGTGTAGGGTTTTGGGCCATTTCAATCCACCTATCACTGCAAATGCGCCCCGAGCTTCCGCCGACTTCCGTCGGCGACATGCGCGACGCCTCTTTCCCAAAAGATAGGTAGCAGCGCACTGCGGCCACAGTTTTTATGGGTTTCTTGTAATAATTTCATATCTATGACTTATCAGTCACAATAGGTAGTGCCTAAATAATTAGAACTGAATGCAGATGCTCGATAGCCTCATATAGCATGGAGCTACGAGTAACTTTCTCTACCGTTTTCTAGTTTCCGATAGCCATATATAACCCTTATTTTCCCGTTTTCCCTATGATTACTTATTTAATTTTAGAAATAAATTCATGCGTGACGGTAATAATAGGCACACCCAAATTTTAGGTTTAAATAGTAATCATTTCATTTTTCTAATAACATCAAGTGGACCAAACCCACAATTATTTGATCGCTGTGATTCATATCTATCGTTTTCAGCTCCAACAATGAAACCTGCCCTTGACACATTTAAGCAGCTTGTGACTAACGATCGACTACAGTTCACCGCCTGCAATCTGTTCAACTTGAGATATTCAATGCTCCTTGGCACCGTGCTCAATGTGATTACTTACAGCGTTATAATGATTCAAATGTTTTTAAATTAAAGTGATGACAAGATAATCGACTGTTTTGTTTATGTTACCTTTGTAATCAGTCACAATTTTAATATTCATAGCCATTAATTGCGAAACCATGCTTTTTTATTGTAAACTTATCATTGTTGAGAAATGAAAAATAGAGAATGATATAATTCAGATAAATAGAAATTTGATTTTTGTTAATCAAATCCAATCCACAAAGTATTATATATTTATATTATATTATATATTTTATTTTAC
The DNA here is from genome assembly GCA_902825455.1 of Arctia plantaginis. Classification (NCBI taxonomy): domain Eukaryota; kingdom Metazoa; phylum Arthropoda; class Insecta; order Lepidoptera; family Erebidae; genus Arctia; species Arctia plantaginis. The sequence continues at coordinate 17,190 of CADEBD010000546.1, forward strand.
TTGGCAGACCTATAAATATTTTGTATCATATGATATCAATTTTCCTATCTAATTCCTGTGCATATTTATATGTTACTAGCTTTTGCCCGTAGTAGTAGACTATGTTACTCACTGATAATGTAGTTTGCCATTGGTGAAGGAATTTTTAAAAATGGTTTAGTGGTTTAGGCGTGAAAGCATAATAAACAAACAAACAAACTGACTTTCAAAATTATAATATAAGTATGGAAATAAGGATATTAAATCGTCTCTACCTACTGCCTAAGCCTTCAATAATACAGATGTAAGTGAATGTATTTCTTCATACGTTGAGAAGATTCTGAAATCGTAATATACCTCTACTTAAATAGTTTACTGTTTTTGGCATATTATTTTAGACGAGTTTTGGCTATTTTTTTATCCCCATAGTATCTGAGCCACTAGCTAGTAACTTAGTAAGGCCTTTGCGTCTTTATAAGAAAGGATGAAATGGAAGCTGTTACCTGTAGCCCGGCCTTAAAGTTTCCGTCCCAAGAAAGTGTTTTAGTTACAAAGTGAGTGTTTACAAAGTGCCTATCAAAACGATTCCGTAATACATAATACAACGTAATCGCAGGCGTTTTTATTGCGCTGCCAACTTTAAAGAGGTATTTGACTCTTGTGCTCATATTATTTTCTCAACACCATCTTTAGATTTCAGATTATTTAATAATTCCCAGAAGTATAAGAGACATAATTTTCTTGGATCTGAAAGCCTTTTCCCCCATGTCACTAATAAGACTAAATACAGGACAGTTAAAGTTAAAACACTGTTTGCGATCAATTAATATAGCTAGTGATTCAAGTAGTTGTAAATATATTTCTGTTTTAAGGACAAATATTGAAAATAAATCTTTTAAGGAATAATATACAATGTCTAAGTCTTATCCTTTTGAGCCTTGAATTTTGTCTATAAGTTCTAAATATTTTTGAAAACATAGACGTAGATTTTTTTTGGTTTTATAAAAATGTAAAGATAAACCTATACTATACTAAATGTAAAGATACATCGCTGTAATAGCTAAACATACATTATTTTACAGGAGTCGAAAGTTTTCAAAGCATACTTTCTGTCTCTACTGTGAAATGAAGTAACACTTTTCTTGAATTAGACATTTATAGCAAATTATTGTAATTCGCAATTATAAATATTTGTAACATATTTCATAAAACAGTGGCGATTTTTCTGATTTAAGTGGAAAACAACATTGTCTATATTGTTTATATGTTATACCTTACACTTACAATATATCTATACACTGCGTGTTTACAAGGATTACCTTTTTTGGACCCTCAGTCTGCTCACTACTACTTACAATAATTCTTATTCGGCACGAAGGATTCGCAGTAGATTTCACATACAACAGACATAAAACAAAACATTGGTCAAAGGTATAACTTTATTTCTATGTATTCACACGTTCATTTAATTACACTAAAAGGTTACTAAAACATAACATACATTTGTATAATATAACTATAACATATTTCATAAAGGACAATGCTCACGTATACAAACATTATTTTTGAAGATTTCTAATGCAATATCTCTACTCCGATCTTATTTGGACAAATGTAACCTACTAAAACCAGATATTTAAGATTGCAATTTTGAAGATACTAAACTCAATAGAATCAAATTAGCTAGGTATAGCAGGCTTAAACCATTCTAAGGAGAGGCCTATGTCGGCCTATGTCTGCCTGTAGGTGATGATGATGAACAGTGTCTAGAATACAATACCTACCTTAATACTTTAAGAAAACAGTTTTAAAGCAAACTACCCGCACTAAGGATAAGGAACTAATAAAGTGAATATGTAGTATTATAGGAAGCTGAAAATAAAAATATTAGATATGTTTTACAAAATGATATGAACGGTGTTAGTCCAGTGAGCACTGGGGTAGGGTGATAAAAATATTTTTGGACTATTGGTTAACACAGAACTGCATTTTTGAGATTCGTTGCTACATAAATTTTAAAAGCTGAATTATTTTATCGGTGAGTGATCAGGCTCTGGGGCGGCGGTCCTCACTTGGGTTGCCAGGAGGTATATGTGGGCGCTCATGTGCAGGTGGATTGTATGGTCGCTGTGTGTTTTTGTCACCTGGGCCGGACATTTTTATCTAGAAAAAAGAAAATAATACTATAACTAGATAGATCATAATCCTTATATACTAGAGTTTGTAGACGCAGATATTGTGCTAGTGCGATAAGTTACTTAAAAAAAAATGTTTGAGAAAGAGACAGAATAAACCAGAAAGTGAGACCACTTAGAAAAAAATATCTATAATTATATCCTGTTAAAATAGTAACCCACGTTATTTTGATGATTTCATGATAATCTCTGTCTTCTGTGTTAGATTGTGATAAATACCTATCATCAATTCAATGAAGTAACGTTACACGGATAATATTCTAATAGTTCAATAGCTTTTTGTGTGTGTTAGTGTTTATTTGCATAAAGAATATTATAAATAGCATTTAATTTATGCATTAAATATTCTATTTACACGATATTGTCATATTTAAAAATATTGCATGTGTTAAAATGTCTGCATTTGTTACAAAAACAAAACACCATATAAATTGGACGGGCCTGTTGGTCTAGTGGTTAGTGACCCTGACTGCTAAGCCGGAGATCGTGGGTTCGATTCCCACCCAGGACAAATATTGTGTGATGAGCACGGTCATTTGTTCTGTGTCTGGGTGTAATTTATCTAAAATATGTATGTATTTAAAAATATATAAGTATGTTTATCAGCGGTCTGGTTACCATAGTACAGGCTCTGCCTAGTTTGGGATCAGTAGAGATGTGTGAGATATATTATCATTATATTATAAAAACAGATATATTTACATGTCGGATACTTGCAGCAGTGTTCTTTTCATGACTTCATTATTTTTTTCAAAAACTCCCATTACTAATAGTATCTGATTAATACGTTTGTTAAACTCGCTCACACAAGTTTAGGTGATGCGATAGTGACGAGACGGTTTTCCTATTAGGCTACAAGACTATCTATAGGTTAACTTTTCTGTGTGTATTACAAATAGTAAATTTCAAATATTTTTTATTTACATTACCAATATTAATGGATACCATTATATTATTAAAACGCACACTCACAGCGTGTAAGGAGCTGGAAGAGTTTTTTCGGTAGTTTTCTCATATCTGTTCTCTTATAACAGTTTTTAATAGCATAGGCCTTTTATTTGCTTTTAAGAAACTTGTTTTGATAAATTACACCTTTGGTGAGAGAAAGTGCTGCAATTACTTTTTTCACAACTGTTTACGTATTTTTTTTCAACTGCGATTACTTCTTCGGACATCAATAATTTATATTGCAATGCTACTATGATAGCAATTTTTAAATTACATCTTCTCTTCTCTTCTCAAAAAATTCTTCAAAAAAATAACAGGAATATTTGGACAGGTTTCTCTCACAACAGAATATCGTATAAAAACACGAAACTAATAATTTGTGACATTATAGAAGTAAGTACCTAAAATGTACTAAAGGGGGTGTTGCAATGTCCTGATAAATCACGAATACTGATTGTTCGGCTCAGCTCAGCTGGGTCTATTTGATATATTTATGTATATTTGATAACTTATCTATGAGGGGGCCGTGAATCTAATCTAATCATCAATGAGATCCAAAGCGTGTTTAACCAAGACTTTTTTAACTTGGTACAGTAACTATATAGTCATTAGAACAAAATACTTTCCTTTCCTTTACAAAATACTGGTCCGTGTAGTGACGGATTAAGAATACGGAGTGTCACCACCCCTATTCATCCCGTAGGTGTCGTAAGAGGCGACTAAGGCAGCTGACGCAGGACAACCAGCACTGCAAAGAGAAGGAAAACTTGACACAAACCCTATACCAACCCGTCTGGCCAGCGTGGTATAGTAGGCCAAAACCTCCTTTCTAAGGAGAGGCCTATGTCCAGCAGTGGACTATTAAAGGCTGTTGATGTGATGTGATGTGACTTTCCTTATTATTTTTCATTTTAAAAAAAATGTCTCAATAGATTACATTAAATTTGTATTTGTATTATATACAAACAATAATACACTTGTATTTACATTAAATGCTTAAATATTTTAAATATGAAAATACTCATAGTATTAATTGTACGGCTTTTTGGTAACTCGATGTAATAATGGCTTGATGAGATATGGTTTACAAATGTAATCTTAGCTTTATTAAACAAAAAAATTCACCATATTACATCTTATGCCTATGCAATAATAGGTGACTAAATAAGTGTGACTAATAGACTTCATATTTGAATATCATTTCCTTTGTAGCATATATGAGCATAAAGTAAATATTTAGAATACTTTAAGTCGTTTTGAGTTATTACATGGAAAAAATGCATGAAATTAATATTACTTATTAGTTTCTTTTTACTTGATGTTGACGCATCATAACAAGTACCTATTAGTTAGGATAGTTCTCTAGGCATTCTTCTTTTCATTTGAATTAGAATACAGAAGAAGAAATAGAAGAATGCCTATTGCATTTCGACGAAGATCTATTTTTAACCGACTTCAAAAAAAGGAGGAGGTTCTCAATTCGACTGTATTTTTTTTTTTTTTTTTTGTATATTTGTTACGCGATTACTCCGGCAATTATAAACCGATTTTATTTGGTAGGTCATACGTCAGAGGTGGTCCCATTGTCACCAGGTCAGGATCTGATGATGGGATCCTGGGGAAATCGAGGGAAACCCTCAAATTTTGTAGGCATATACACTGTTTATCAGAAATTATCTTAATCTATGTAGATTTTTGCATCTAATGGTCACCATCTGATGTTGCTGAGCTGATGATGAAGCTGATGATGAATGGTTTAGGAGTATGGGATCTCTGTAACAAAATTATGTAATACCATCGAATTTGAATGTGTTTGAGTCTAATTAATAAGGACTCCGATCCTATGTGATATTCAGGGTCTGATGATGGAGACGGTAAATAGCCATGGGAACTCTGTAATAAAATAAAGCAATTCCTCCGTGTTTGTGCTCATTTGATTCGTCTCGACTAGGAGCTTCATGCTAGTCAATTTTTAACCAACATTAAAAAGGAGGGTTTTTGATTCGACAGTATGTTTTCTTTTTAACCGACTTCCAAAACACAAAAGAGGAGGATTTTTTTTTTATGTATGTTTGTTACGCGATTTCTCCGTCAATTGTGGACCGATTTTCAAAATTCTTTGGTCCCATTATCACCAATGCAGGATCCGATAGTGGGATCCTAGAGAAATCGAGGGAAATCCTCACAATTATTGGGAATTTGACAGCCCCGACAACGTGTTTTAGCTACGAGTATTTCTTTAGCCAAACAAACCATGGGAACCGTCAGAGACTGCGCGATGTGATGCGCAGAGAACTTGCAGTATTTATGTCACCACAGTAATTTTTTTTCGTTCTATTAAGAAGAAAAGGTTGAAATGTTGTATTCTATCTTGTTAAAAAAATTCGGATAGACGTTTTGTTGCTATGGATGGCATCGCATTTCGTTTGTAAGTAATTTTATACTTAATTTATTAAAATAGTTCTGGAAAAAACTCTTAAATTTTGTGTGGGTCAACTAGGTTAATTTCTAACATACCAGTATTAACCCTTCTAGTTGGAACTCCTTCTATAAAATATTGAGCATATTTGTTGAGAAGTCTCACTAAAGCTTCCCTATCTTCACCTTCGAGATCAGTGTCAATTGAATCGGAAGTTATTTTGTTCGGTTGCAACTCACAAGAATTTGACTGTTTCTTAGAAAAGAATTTAAGCTGATCTTGATCAGTTTGGACGATAATGTAATTTTCTAAGATATCCCTACCTATGATGACAGGTTCTGATAGGCAAGAATCCGGTACTACATGAAAGAGTAAGGTCTAAGTTATTTCACCTAGTTGTACTTCATTTAAAATTTGAGTATCACACCTTACATCATCACCCCCAATTCCAGTTAGGTAACTACAGTTTGTTACTTAACATTACGGTACGTAGTGTTTTAAATATCGTACTTATCTACTCATTACAAACATATCCTACACTAAAAATGGTAAAATAAACCCTTTTAAAAAAAAAGTTAAACCGACTTCAAACAACACCGACAAAGAGCACTAAAAATTAAAAAATAATTACAAATCTAAGTAAAAAACTATAATAAGTACCCTCACTGTAACAGGTAACATTATAATACCAATAGTCCCTTCTAGTATGTTTGAAGTCGGTGCCAAGCTCGATGCACAATAAGTAATACTGGTCTATGTCAGCTTTATATTAGCACAATGAAAAATTAAGAATTCAAAATAATTCTAATGAAACATCGAAGATTTTGTTAATTAATAAAGACCAACCAGATCAATCACGTGCGCAAACTTATCAACTACTTATTAAAGCATTCAAAATAATAATATAATTGGAGATGTCCGTCCACTTTACCTCGTTCAACATGTTTTGCGCAGCATGAAGACTGTTGCAGCTGCCGCGCTACATTCTACCATGCCTATCAAGCACCTATTTGGCTTGGCACCGACTTCAAACAGACTAGAAGGGACTATTGGTATTATAATGTTACCTGTTACAGTGAGGGTACTTATTATAGTTTTTTACTTAGATTTGTAATTATTTTTTAATTTTTAGTGCTCTTTGTCGGTGTTGTTTGAAGTCGGTTTAACTTTTTTTTTAAAAGGGTTTATTGTCGTCACATAAAGACCTTCGTATACGTGAACTCAATAACTTCTAATCAAGAACTTAAACACATGATTAATGCTGCTTACCAATATTAAAAATACACAGGTTACGAAAACAGAAGTCAGAAAATTTGAGTATCGAACAAGTGCTTAAAAAAATGATAATGTAATATTTATTGCAAGTATTACTGACGCTTAATATTTTAAAAGACATTATCGTTTTGAATATAGGTACTATTCCTACGATAAGTCGAAGTGAATTTTTAATAAAATATTGCATCGTTCAGCTATACAGTATTTTATAACGACTCTTGGAAGTATCTTAGTAATTGTGTAATTAATAAATGTCTCTCAATATTTGTTGGTTACTAAAGTATACTACTGGCTCTTCCACTTATAAAAAATATTTAAAATTTCCGAGACTGTTTTTAACTATTTAGAAAGTCCAAAAGTTAGATATTGGAAAAGATGCAAATTTAAGAACGTTGAGCCCCACATCGGGGTGTGCAAAATTTCGTGGCGTTACGTTCTAGTATCAGATTCAGCCTTCGAAGCCGCGATCGGAACACTACGCGTAGCTGTTTTAGGGCTTGTTTCTACTAAGAAACAACGACACAACAAAAAACATGTGTCTGATACTGTCATAACGCGCTCTTAAAGCATATTTTAAAAAAGAGTTAATTTTTTTGTCAAATTCGTGGTCAACTTAAAAAACTTTTGTGTATAACTTAAACTGCAAACAGACTTTGGCAAACCTTAAAAATTAAACACAAACGATAAAAAGAATTAAAAATCTACCTGATTTATTTGGTGTTTGTAGCAAAATAACAAACTCTATGTTACATGACCACGGTGACCGTTTTTGAATATTCTTTCGTTAAACTGAGACTTATATACGTACTATCCAATAAGATAAAAGATCTGAATTTATCTCGAAAGAGTAATCGATGAAAGCTTCTGAAACGTAATTTCCTATTTTACGATGATATGATTTTAATGATAAGGATTTAGGAAATATCCGAGATACGATTTTAGTTGTTAGTCACGGTACAATAAAGTGCAAAGTAGTATTCGATCTATAATAATAATAACTTCAGACATGTCACACGCGGTTTTCTGACTGTCTGATCCCAAAGTAGGTAGAGCTAGGTTATAAAAATACGTATATATTTCTAAATAAATACATATCATAGACGAGCTGCCGACTTTGTCCGCGTGGAAAATGAATTATCTTGTTAGCCGACTGCATTGAAGCGAATAAAAGAAGGGTATCTGTTTGACCTGTATCTGTATCCACCATGTGGTATTTTTTTAGTATGGAGTAGCAAAATACACGAGATGCATCACGCAACTTATATGTTTAATAGTTATTATTTGTAGTCATCATCACCCATAGATTTATATGATCACGGGACCCCAGGACTTAGGATCCCGGAATATTTACTCTGAAAGACAAACTTAACTTTGCAGATTAAAAATATTTTTTAAAGCGGTATATGTAAAAATATTAATACACAAATTAAAATATTCGGATATTTCCTTAAATTGTGCTGCGAGATCTAGTGTTCTTTATAATTGTTTGTTTTACCTGAAAAATTGGCAAATTGGTCTTAAATTATTACGATTAATTTGATCTACTAATAGTAACTTTACAAACGCTACACTTCAGTCAAAATATGTGGATTGGCGGTTCCGCTGCCGTCACATGGGCGGAAAATGGTGGAAAATGTATTCACTATTCGTTACTTTTCTTATATTAACGAAACGGCCAAACCCCATATTTTGACTAAAGTGTAGAGTTTTTAAAGGTAAGGCCTGTAGAGTTAGAAGTTTGGCTCTGCATGAGATGGAATAAATTTTTAACAGTGCGAGCCATATGGTCTCGTCTTGACAACATTTTACATGAAAATGTTTTTAGTGCGATAATGCTTTTTCTTAGAAGCTTGATTGTTTTACATTTTTACCAGACCGCAGTATTTGACATACTTCTCGTATAGAGGCATATTTCTAGTACAGAGTTGTAATAAGAATAGTAGTCTGTATTGACTGACTGGTACTACAGTACTTTCTTTATTCAACAACTGAGGTAGGTATAGGTATTTAGTCAGGATAGATATATCTTGGCAACATAATATTAGTAACATTTCTTGAACAAGACATATAGAAAATGATTTTACATATCTTGATAAATGGCGTTCTACATCATCAACAAACCTCCATCAACATACCTTCCTTATCTTGTGCATAATCTGACTTAACGTCACTCTAAACAGACGCAGAATCAGCATTTTCCTTTATTCGCATACCTACTGTATAGTTAAATGACCTTGTAACAGTTTTCGTTATTTGTATTTTTTTATTTATTTTTTTACCACATTGACACAACGCCATCTAGTCCCAAACTAAGCAGAGCTTGTACTATGGACTATGGCTACTAGACAACTGATATAAATATTTTTTTTTTTTTGTAAATACATAGAAACACCCAGACCAAATAAAACATTAAATGTTCATGCAAATGTTTGACTTTAGCGGGAACCGAACCTGCGACCTTTTGAATAGCAACAAATTTACTTTTTCTCAAAGACTACTCTGCTCACCCCTCTGTGGATGAGATAATAGTTTACCTTATTTGGTAACTTAAATGATTAGCAGTCTGTGGAGCCGGCGAGAAAACGAAAACCCCAGGGTCCCGTAGCCTATTCTAATACCGGGGACGAATAACAATCCCAAAATGTTGTGGTGTCAAGATTCTAGTTCACCCGTCTCTAATAAATAATAATTATTGGTAATAAAATATTATTAAAACAAGGTAGACAATTTTTGTGAGAATAAAAGAGAGACAGAGACAGGCCACCTACCTAAAAAAGCAGACTTTTTTATGACAATCTCATTCTCGTAGAAGTGGCCTCACACACATAGTTTCACAGGAAAGAAAGTCGATTTTATCATGACCAAACCACGAGAACAAGAGGGTGAATATACTGTCGTTGAAATTGAACGGTTCCATATCATAAAGTGCACGCTCTGAACAACTAAAATCCATGTACAAAATCTGGAGAGGTTTCAACTCAAGCAAAAAAAAACGCTTTTACTGTCTGGAGAGTAAGTAGCTTAGATAGATAGATAAATCCGAAAAACTTGTGGCACGATATCTATAACACTTTACGTCTTTATGACTAATATGCCTTTTGTGCAAACCTTTTGTGCCAATGACGAAGCTGAAAATGTAAGATGTATGTTGATTAACCGACGCAGAAGCGCTAAGGGAAAATACAATTTTTTT
>CADEBD010000547.1:0-26384 GCA_902825455.1 Arctia plantaginis
TAAGACGCTATGTATGAGAGACGACACGCAAGAATTTTGAAGTGCCGCCGCAAGACAGGGCAGAAAAGGAATGGATCAGTCTTGTCTTCTGATAAGACATAAAGACACATTTAAAAGGTTGCCTGGGGATTTCTTCGAGCCTATAAGCGGGAAACTTCTGACAAACAATTTATTTTTGCAAGAATTACGTAGTAAGATATCAAATTTAGTAGCAGTGCCCAAAAAGGCGAACCATCAAGGAAAAATATTCGTCCATCCCGATCTTAAAGACTGCACTCATGTATTTGTTCGTGTTGATAAGGTCACAAAACCTTTAACACAACCCTACATGGGGCCGTTCAAAATTATTAGCAAAACGGAAATTTTTTATAAAATTATGCAACAGGATACGGAGAAAATAGTTAGTATAGATCGATTGAAGCCAGCCTTTGAACTTCACAACAGCGAGACATGCTCGAAGATACCAAATATGGCAAGTTATAATGTAAACAATGAGCCGAGAGTGTCGAGCTTCGGCCGCACTATCAAACCTGTCGTGCGCTTCGCCACATAAACACATAATATACTAAATATCATCATTGATATCGTATTTTTAAAATTGTCAGAGAACAATGGGTAAACAACAAAGTAGGCCCCAAGAAGAACAAATTGTGATAGCCCGAATGGTGCGGGCAACGGTGCGGCGGCTTCGGCCGTAGAGAACTAATATTCATACAGTAAATACGAGTTCTATCTGTTATTTATCATCACATGTATTCTGACAGCAATGCTTTATTTACTATGGAAACGCTGCAAAGTCAGCTACGCTCGTTATATGAGTCGAGAACTCCAGGACCTGCCGATAGTCGACAAGCGCAGCGATGCTCAAACCATCGTGCACCTCCAACACCGTCACGAGTGATTATATAGTGTTGTGACGTGTGTCACATTAATAAACAATTGCATGAACTTGGACAGTGTTTGAACAAAGTATAATCGGAATATTAACCGTATTTTAAACTTATGTGTAACTAAATTTAAAAATAACACTTATATTTTTAAGTTATGTTTGTAACCAATTTTTTTTTATTAGGGGGATGTACTGTGCCTACGGCACTTTAGTATTGTATTAACTGCTATATTAAACAGACGTGTCATCGTATATTGGGAGTTTTTATTACAATACTCGACACCAAATAAAGACTATACATACAAAACAGCACAGTAACACGCCGAGCCCGTCCTCCTTCTCCACCGCTAACAGCGGAGAAACTGGCCCCTACAGGGCCCCACTTCCTGGTTTTTTAACGAGGTTTCCTCCTCCATGCCCCGAAGAGCGAAGAGCCAGCAGGGGCAACGGGCAGACACGCCCACCCTGTTGGACCAGGGGTTGCCCGAGAGCCGATAAACGGCTTCCTCTTCTGCTAGAATATTAGCCGCTGGCGATAATCCTCTCCTCCAAGTGAAACAAGGAGAAAACAGTACCATCGCCAAGCGTTTCTTCGACGTTGGCAAATCTAATGCTCGGCGGTGATTTGAGGTTACCTTTTAAAGTAGCAGGAAGGCTTGTTGGGTGCAAAAGTTAAGCGATTACGTTCACCCCATTGAGATATCAAGTTCAAACATCTATTGGCTAATCTCTCAAGCCCCGCCCTAGTATCAAATTCCACCAGTAATAAGCAGTCATCAGCATACGTGTTCAGAGTACATCCGGATGGTATTGGTATCGCAAGAAAATCGTCGAAGCCGATATTCCACAAGTATGACCCTAGCACCGATCCCTTAGGACATTCCCATTGTAAGCGCCTTCGACACGGAATGATGACCAAGTCTTAGTTTAGTTTGTACCTTGTGAAAAGAACGAAGACATAAAGGAATAAATATTTTAAAGCACCCCCGTGATTTTAATTTCAGCAACAGCATGGGCCACCATGCGTTGTCGAAGGCGCCAGATATATCTAAGAAAATAGCCAGCACGTATTGAAATTTCGACTCTGTGACAAACTTTCTAACCGATATAACAGCGTCAGTTGTCGATTTACCCAACGTAAATCCAAATTGTCTACCATGAAATTTGACTCCACCTGGCAGAAGCCGGGGTACTACAAGACGTTCTAAAAGCTTTCCTAACGATGGTAACAATGTGATTGGTCGGTAGGCTTTAGGATCATCCGGTGGCTTGTCGCCACTTTTTGGTATTATACGAGTATCACCGCACCGCCATATACGAGGAAATATTCCTTCAGAAATGCAACGTTTAAAGACAGTGAAAATCGTGTCACCCGAAAGTTTACAAGCTTCTTTTATCATTTTGTTAGAAATTTTATCATCGCCCGAAGCTTTTGTTTAGCTGAAGGACTAATGATACCGAGAAATTCGTCTGAAGATGGTAAATCAGACATTGGAGACAGTGGGTTCAATGGCCCACTGCCTGATCAGTGATGATCAGTGTCGCGTTCCGGCCTATCGTCAGATACAAGTGATTCTAAAAGATATTCTGCTGTTTGTTCTACTCCTGTTAATTTTGATGTTCTGTATGTATGCAAGGTCGATTAATATATTTGCCTTAAATTCGTTGAAACAAAGGTGACCACGGCCCTCTCTATCGAGTTTATCAACAATTTTCTGAATTAAGTTTTCTCTTTGATTTTTCCACAGCAGCTCTGCAGTGGGACCTGGCAACTCTAAGAGCAATGAGAGCATTATTGTACAAATCTCCTGTTCCGTTATGTTTTTAATAGTGTTTAATTTTCTACGAGCTTGCCGGTAGCTTCTACGTAGTTCGGCTAATCTATCATTCCACCAATCACATCTACGAGTGTTAGTGATAGATCCGCGACCAATAGATACATCAGCGCAGTATGTGAAAGTATAAGGAGCCCTTTGTGGATCCTGTGCAACTCTTGGTATGAATTCGTACACGATCAAGCGGTGATCACTACAGGATGCGTCCGGGAGGATACGCCATCCGGATATCGAGACGTCGCCGCGCGAAAGCGTCACGTCAATATAAGACTCACCCATTGGGTTGCAAAAAGTTGGTGGTGCATCGGGAGTATTGTGAATAGTAAGATTCATATCCGCAATGAAATCTTCAACCGCACAACGTCGAACCGTATCGGTTGAACTTGCCATACCATAATGAAGATGACGCATTGACATCAGCGCCAATGATAATTTTATGTCCCACGAGGAACTGCAAGACGTAATGTAAGTGATGTAAGTGAGGATCAATAGGATGTGAATATTGAATATAGCAGCTGACTACGTAAACCGTACAGGTAGAGGATGAGATCTCAGCAAAAGGCGCAGTGTGACGTCATAAGATTACGCAAGATGTTACCCTAAATTAGAACTTGCAACATATATCCTAGCCTGCGAACGGCAGTCAAGCTGTACTTCATTACGACGCAAGCGAGCGCTCTGATATTGTTCTTGTATAAGGACAATGTCTAACTTTTATTCTAAAATTAAACGGTCTAATTCTGATGTAGCTATTTTATCGTTATGAAGATTTAACTGGCCTATTCAAATATTATTCATTACTTAGTAAGTTACTCTTTTTACTTTTTTTTTTTTTAAAACTAAGTTAAACTATTCAGTAATTGGTATTTAATATTAGCTGTTCCAGTTTTAATTTGTATGTGGCACAGTCGTATGAGCCGCATCGATGGTCAGATGGTTTTTTGAACCGCTTACACTGTGCGCACGTGGGCTTAAAATCTGGTGTGTCTTTATCTGGACAAGCTCGCGTTCGTGTGCGGCGGCGCAATTAGCACAAGTAGGGGTTTTTTATGGTGCAAAACTTTTGTACATGACCGAATTGCTGACAATTTAAGCAACGAACTACTTCTATATCGTCTAACGCCTACAATTTGAAATCCCTCATCGCTCGGTTTAATAGCCTTCATGAGAGCTTGTTTTGTTGCTGACGAGGTCGCATAGTCCGCTAAGCGTTCCGTAGTGGGATAGGCAAAAAAACACAAGGCCTAGGAACGCGCGCTTCAGTAGGTACCGGGCACGGAGCAGATTTAGGTGGTAATCGAAGCTTAAGTTTGTCCGCGTACGTTAAACTCGTTTGTTGAGTTGCGATACCTCCATTTGTCGCTCAAAAATTCGCTAACTTCGTTTCGTTGCTAGAGGATTTTATTGCTAACAAAGATGCGATACCGGTAATTCGTTGAGTAATATCCATAATCGCCGTTTTATTACCTACATTCATCCGAGATCCTGATCATTAACTAATTCATTAATTTTTGCTAAATAATCAGTGGCCTGTGATACTAAGTCACAGTAGTTGTACTCCCCCCAGTTATCACGACCGGTAGGAACGAAACATTTCCATTTAAGGTCCGAATTAATAACGCGCCTACGGCTACTGTCTTTCGGCGAGAAATCCGTAGGTGACATTTCGATAAATGTCCTTTTCCCGGCTGGTGTTAGAAATTCACTTGTACCGCCGGGGTCCGGCAACTCGCTAACGACCGACATAGCCAAACAAAGACACACCAAACAACAATTTCAAAGGAACAGGTTTAAAATAAATAACACGCAGAGAAAATCAATTTAAACAAAGGATACCTCCTACCCACTTTTAGAAAGAAAATAAATTTACTCACCCAATAGTCGTAATAAAATAATTCAGCACTATATTACTGTTTAAAACAATAAAAACTTACTGACTTTCTTTTAAAACACTATACACACCTTTAGCCGCCCGCAAGCCGGAAACTAGTCGCAGAAAAACAGAAAACAATATTTAAATTGTTAGCACATGAAGTCACACGTTAGTCGCACGGTGCCGCGAAGGGACACTACTGGACCATCTTGTAAAAATTTATAGGGGCTGCCTGGCGCATCAGTACATCCCTTGAAATGGAGAGAAGTTAAAGTAGTCTTCATCCCCAAACCTGGTAAAAGGTGACTACACACAACCCAAATCACACCGACCCATTAGTCTCACATCTTTTCTACTAAAGGTTCTTGAGAGGCTAATAGATAGGGAAATCAGGGAAACTGCGTTAGTCAGTCACCCTCTACACCTCAATCAACACGCATACCCAGGGTAATCAACGAATCTGCCCTACACGAGTTTTTTTCATATAAGAAACAACAAATCACAAAATCAACCTGGCTACCTTTATCGTATCGAGGGAGCCTTAAAAGACCAACTTCACCAGCATTAGCCAAGCTCTTCAGGCGGGGTGTTGATTCCACAATTCAGGGTGGACGACAGATCTAAGATATAAGCTATTTCAATTACTGTGACAAAGGATAGAGGGTTTTGCCTAAGGGTTGCCCCCGGGGGCGGTTACCCCCCCCCTTTATGGAACATTGTGTGGATGAGCTCATCGCACAATTAATGCCCCCAGATTCCTCACAATGGCTTTTAGACGATTTACTTTTTATCGGGGTCCTTTTGAGGCATTACAGCGATCAAATGGACTTGCATAAAGAGTGGAAAAATGGTGCGTAGCACACAAACCTGACAGTGAACCATCCAAAAAGAGGGATCATTTTTCACAAAAAAACGCACCCTAGAAATCCAGACTTCCCAATTTTTTGGGAACCCAAAAACTTTGCTCTTAAAAAGGGGTCAAATACCTGGGGTAATACGGGACAGTAAACCCTGGGGAAATAAACCCGAAAAAAAATGAAAAAACCCTGTTTTATTTTCTCCCAATGAAGGGGCTACTCGGCAAAAGCTGGGGACTATCACCCAAAATCACTTTTGGCTATACAGGACAGTAAAGCCAATAATCACTTCGGTGTGTTTTTGGTGGCAGAAACGAGCACACCGTCTAAAAAAACTGCAGCAATTCCACGCCCCCATGCCCCGCGGTCCTGGCTGTATGCGCACAACGCCTTTCCCGCCGGAGGTGGCTTTTTGGTCTCCACCCCCGGATTATTCATACACGGAGGCCGCCGGCACATAGACTCAAACACCGGGTTTTTGGCAAAAAAGTGAGGGTCGCACCCCAATTAGGGATCAATTGGGAATACAAACCCACTGATGCCTCCTGGATAAAACCCAAAACCCATTTTTCACAAAAGATACACACCCAGTACATAGAAATGATCAGATCAATCCGGATTAAGAAGCCGAATTTACAGGGACTTCCCCAAGACTAGGTCGGAATGGAGCCGGAGTTTTTCCGCAAGACCCTAAAATAAACATTCATAGCTTTAGGCCAACACGTTCCATTTTCAATGTGAATGTGTGCAATAACTTACCGCCACAAGGCCATGTAAAGGGGTACAAGGACAAAACACCGAAAATATCCGACAGTGGCCCTTAAAAAGGCAGTGGAGGGCAAACAAGATTTGGTATTGCCGAATGCCCCCAAGCATTTTTTTTTTTTGAAACAGTCGCTTATTCAATGGGGTTTTACCCCCCAAAGGGATTAAAGGGACAGAACTCAAAAGGGAAACGAGCCGCAGATGATTTGGAAAGGGAGGGGCTCGCAACCCAACCTCGGGCCCAACTCCACTCATCCCATACTTTAACCAAAACGATGTGGGTCAGGCAACGGACCTGTGAAAACACAACGGGGGGTGAAAAACTCCCCCGGTGAGACAGTCCAAATTTGTGCTGAATCAAGTCACACACGACTACCTGCGATGTCAGCTTAGCCCCGGAAAACTCAGAATGGTTGTCGGAAATACAGGAACTGCCCGAACCCGACAACATCAAAATAATGCGACGACAGCCCCCTGGCGGGGGATGTCTGGAAGTAAAGAAACGGCCCCCCAGTGCTGGAATGCGAGGGAGTGGCCCCCAAAACGGGAAAAGTTCTTTTCCTTTTAAAAAAGTCGCTCTTGAAGCCTGGAAACGCCCCAGGGGGCTTCTGCGCTTCTGGAAGGAGCATGGTTGGCTCACCCTATCCCCCCAATCCTCGACCCCAAAAGGCCACTTTTGATCAAATGCGGAAAGAAAGCCCACAACCAATACCAATCCCAAATCCCAATTGAAAATTTTTAAAAGTTTATCATTTTAAAAAAGTCATGATTTTTGGAGAGAGCAGTCTTCTAAAATGGTTTATAAACCTTTTTACCATTAGAATTACATTTCCCGGGATAAAATTTTATGTGGCCCGGGGTACAAAATTAAAAAAAGAGATTGTCCCGGGAATAAGATAAATAAATTGACTATTTTTTAAAAACACGACATTTCATATCGTCAAACTTTAAGGATCGACATAAAATGACTTAATTTTTCAGAAACCGGGGAAAAAAAAAGTGTAGTTGGCATGCAAGTACAGGAGAGAAAAATTTCAGCCCCTCTAGTAAAAAATGTTTTTTTAGGAAAAAAATTAAAATGGTGCGGCCCAAAAAATCATTAGCAAAGACTTCGAAAAAAATTGCACAGGAAAAGGATTAAAAAAAAAATTTAAAAAGTTATTCTGTTTCAAAAAGGATAAAAAATTAAAAAAAAAGCAAAAAAAAAAAGAAAAGAATGATGGCTGCTTCAGAGAACTACTGAGATCATTAAATCTTCCTCGTGTTATTCCCATACCCAAAATGGGTGAGATTTCCCCTTTATCCCCATTTTTTCGGACTATCAACGGCGGAGCCTTAGCAGGCGGTGCGGCTTTTGCTAAAACCCTAAAGAAATTTCCAAAGGCTAAAAAGCGTATGAGAATCAAGAGACACAATGAAAAAAAAGGGAAATCTTTCTAAAAAGGTTAATCTTAAAAAGCATAAAAATGGACTTGGGAGTTTCGATCTAAAAAAAAAACTAAAAATCGGCCCCCCAAACGAGCCCAAAATTTAAAATCGACATTTGAAGTATGGAAAAGTATTCCTAATTTAGACGGTCTTCATGAGAGAGACCCCTAAAAACCCCCTTTAAAAAAAAATGCGGAGTTTTTCTTTTTCTACTTTTTAAACTCACATCTCCAAAAGGCCCCCTTTCCCAAACTAGGCAGAGCCTTACTATGGTAACCCGACCGTGTAAAATATTATTATTTTTAAAAAACATAAAATTATAGTAAAATTTCACCCGACACAGAAAATGACCGTGCTCATCACACAATTTTTGTCCTAGGTGGGAATCGAACCCGACCTCCGGCTTAGCATCAGGGTCACAAACCCCTAGACCAAAGGCCCCCAATCTTACATCTAAAAAAACCTGGTTCCCCTTTGGGTACCTATCAAAATCAAAGATTATTCTATTATTAAAAGATTTCCAGTTATAGTCACTTAATTAAAATTTGGTAGGAATATTTTTTTCACCGAGAAGAGGTCACTAAGAAGGTTTTTAAAAATTCAAAAAAAAAAAAAAAAATTTTAAAAAAAAACAAAAGTTTTCAGGGTCGTAAATGAAAATTTTTTACATTACGGAATTTAAAGCCACCGAAAGAATTATAAATTCTAGGCTCAAAACCATTTTAATTACGAAAAAGTACAAAGGGGTCCACCCCTTTTCTTGCGGCATCTTTGTTTTAAAATTTTTTAGAAAAAGAGTAGTAGTAAATAAAAAAAAACGGAGCTAAAAGAGTTTTTAGTATGCAAATAATCTAAACAGTAAAATACTTGGGAATAAAAATCAGAGTTAGAATCTACTTTCAACCCCCCTCTGAAATTAGGAAAATATGAGTGGGGTTTGTTTTTTTCTCATAACAAAACCCCCACACTTGGGAAATTTTGTTTCGTAATAAAATCCACATTTATCAGAATGAATGTATTTTAAATACGGGTCCCCACACTAAAGGAATACCAACTATTTATTCACGAATTTGTATTTGAAAATGCTGGGGGCATCAGTACTTAGAAATACCCCAAAAGTAATTTTTTTCCAGTGAACAAAAATTAATTTCGTCTATATTATTAAAGTTGTGATCAGTTTGGTTACTGCACTTAAAAATAAACACATTCATTTGCTCTTTATTTAAGAAAAATAAAAAGATATTATAATAAAATCCCCGGGCAAAAATTTAAAAATTTTCTTCTTCTGAAACCCTTAAGGTATAGACATAAGAAAAAAGTGAAAAAATAACCCAACCCAAAAAAAGATTTTTTAAAAACCTAGGATTTAAAGTATAAAAATGAATATCCTAAGGTAAGATTTACCACACTTTGATACTTCAATTGAAAGTTATGAAGTCCCCTTCTTACAAACCCCACAACAACTGTTCAGAGAAAACGATGAAATCGAATTCCCCCTACACCAGCAAGGGATATCGTGCTAGGATTTAAAAATGACAGTCGTTTTTGTGTTGTAAACCTATGAATAAGATTTTAGGATTTGCGAGGATTACAATAAATTTTTGGGAAAAATTTTAAACATGATTTTTATAAATGAAAGTAATTAACTTGAAAAACCCTTTTTACTTTTCCATGAAAAGCCCCTTTCAAAATAAAAATAGAAAGGGTGCAATGGAGAGTAACACATAAAAATGTCAGATCGAGAACGATGACTCTTTTAAAAAAATTTAGAAAAAAGATAAACCTATTCAAATGGGATTTAGAAACTGGGTTGTATGAGTAACCCCCTAAAACCACAAAACATTTATGGGGAGTTAAAAATGCATCACAACTTGAAAAGCCAAGATAAGTATTTTCTGTTTACAAACTAATAGAAAAAATAATAAATTGAAAGATAGTTCACTATTCGATCATTGTAAAGTAACAAACGTGACCCTCTTTTTGAATTCACAATATAATCCCTATGAGCCTCTAAGCTTAAAGTTTTCTGAGAACAAAATATAGTATATTATACGAAATGTATGCCAAATTTCGTCAGTCGTATTACAACTGTCCAGTCGACCCTTTGTTCAATCTAAAGGATTTCAAAGAGAAGGCTCCGCTGTTTATCTTAGATTGTTCAAGGCAAAACGATAGTCTAAAAACAGGTCCAGTAGACGTTCGGCTAGAAATTGAATGTTCAAAACCAATACCAGACAACACTGCAGCATATTGCAAGTCATATTGCAGTTTTTTCATTACATAAAGGGTTAGATGATTGGACAGTAAATTTACATATAAACAACTGTGAAATTAACTTTAAAATTAGACACCGGGGCGGATGTTAATGTTTTACCGCTACGTCATTTGTCGATACTAGGTATATCTTGTAATCAGCTGTTGCAAACCAATACTAAATTGAGTGGTTACTCAGGTACTTTGATAAAATTTTGGGGGCAAAATACATCTTGGGTTATCTAAAAAAAGCTATATTTCCCGAATTTAAAATCGCTGACGCGCAGTACTCCGTCTTGGGTCGAAAAAGCATGCTTGAATTAGATTAAAAAAGGGGGTTTGCAGGCAGAGGACGAAGATAGTTTCCCGAGATTATTCCCGATTTTGGGGATTTTTTTTGGGGGATGGGGTGTTTCCCGGGTGAATTATATTCAATGCGGATGGCGGGTACCGGTTATTCACGCCCCAGAAAGTTGCCTTTTTGCAATCAAGAGGATTTAGGAAAAAATTAGAAGAAAGGAAATAAAAGGATTTTTAAAAAAATTTGAGGGTCCGCCCCGACTGGGTGAGCGTTTACCGTGGTTAAAAAATCAAAACGGTGATTTGGGATTTGTTTAGACCCAAAGGGAAATTGAATAGGCATAAAACAGAAAATTTTAAAAACTACCCACTATCGTAAACGTACAAAATTAGAGGAGCTAAATATTTAGTACTTTGGGTTTTCACAGGTTTTTGGGAAATTTCAGATTGGAAAAAGCAGCAAATAGGGACTTTTAACACCCCTTTTGGTAGATAAAAATTTTTTAAAGGCTCCCTTTTGGTATTTGTTCTCATCTGAATTTTTTATAAAAAATTTTGAAAATTTTGATAAATTGAGGGGGTGTGTATGTATTTGATGATTTAAATTATGCCCAAGTAAGATTAAACACCAAAATTACATAATGTATAGAAAGATTAGAAAAATTAATTTAAATTAAATAGAAACAAAAAGAAAAAAAATTTGGTTTTACGGGAAAATGAAATACTTGGGCACGTAAAAACTAAGATGCCTTGTCTGATGATTTCTTTTATCTCTATACAAAACATGCCGACCAAAAAAAATAAAAAAGATTTTGGCTTTTCTTGGTTTGTCACCTACGTGGTTCGTTTTTTCCCAAAAATTTTTCGATAAAACTTTCCCTGCGGGAGTTACTTAAAAAAGAATTGATTGGCTTGGAATGAGAGGCTTTAGAGGGTTTTAATTACCTTAAATTATTTTTAATTAAAACGCCCATTTTTTACAGTACTAAAACTGAAGTACCATTGTAATATCAGTAGACTCGAGCAGTACGGGCCTAGGGGCTGTTTTTTAAAAAAATCCCCGGGGTTTTTAAAGCTTCGAAAGCGTTAACAAAAACCTGAGCAAAGATATGTCAGTTTTTTAAAAAGAATTGTACTCCTGTGTATTTGCTTGTGAGCGTTTTTTATTTTAAAATTTTTTTTGGGGAAGATCAAGAACAATAAAACGCATAAAACCCTTTATTAGTATCTTAAAAAACCCAAATTTTGACGCTCCGGGTCGATTGCAGCGAATGATTAAAAGGGTTGCAGCGTTTTCGTTTTTCTTAATTAAACCAGGGAAAAACTTTTAAAATTTGCCGACGCATATCGCGGGTATGAGAGATCACGGTGAGTGGCGGCGGCAGATCTCTAAAAACATTTTTGGGTTTGGCAGATGAAGTTTGTTTTTTGATTTGTGACGTACGAAAAATAAGTGTGAATATTTTAGGGTTCACAGTTTATAAATTTCAAAAGCAATTTGAGAGACGAAGAGATGAAGAATTAAAAAAAATGCATCTTTAAAGGTGGCCTTGCAATAAAAAGGGGTTATAGAATAATTAAACCATATTGGGAAATTTTTGGCAGGATTTTTAAGGTATCGTATGGCAGATTTGGAAATCGGATGGATTGTTATTCCCAAAAGGTGGGGGAAAAAATTTTAAAAAAAAATTTATATAGGCACATGGGGATAGAAAAGTGCAAGTTTGAGGAGAGAATTGATATTCTGGGCCCGGGATAAATAAACATAGAAAACATTTTTTAAACTTGCAGTATTGTTTAACAATAGAAAGAATAATCAGAAGGGGGAGGGTTAAAGGTCTGAAGTTCCCAAAAGGGCATGTTCAAAGTAGGGGTAATTTTTTTCAAAATTTTAAAAGGTGAGAATTCTTTTATTTAAAGATTATTTAGTAAATTTTTTGAATTTTTAAATTACATTATGACGGCTTACATGTAATTAATAGCCTAAAAGACATATTCAGCCGTCAAGGAATACCGAAAACAGTCATGTCTGACTGGGTCCTAGTTACAGCCCAGAGTTTTTGACAATTTGCACATGAAAGGAACTTTACTCAGAACATATCCCCCTATACATCAAATAAAAAGGCCAAATTGAGGCACTGTGCAGACTGTTAAAATTTTTTAAAAAAATTTTTGAAGATAATTTGTTTTTCGACTTGGGGTTGTTAGAATGAAAAAATACAAAAGTAGAAATTCATACCTAAACCACCCGAATGTTTCAGAGTAGAAAGTTTAGAATTTATTTTTCCCAAAACGCCTGTTAAATTTTTAAATTTTCTAAATCCTAAAACGTAAGTACAAAACAAAAATTTGAGAGTTAGGCAGCAAAAAAAAAAGGGTTACGGGGGAAAAAAGGTTTCTAGAAATTATTCCATTGAGTACTAATTAAAAAGTTAGGATCAAATTGATTCAAAAAAAATTTTTGGGGTTTCGGGGCACAATTTTGACTAATTAGGCTTAAAATACGTCTGCTTAAGGGAAAAAGTAATAGTGGGGAATAGGCGGCATTTTTTTTTTTTGGCGGTAGGTTTTTAAAAAAAGTAGACCACATTGGGAAAAAGTCATAAAATTTTTTTAAATTTAATCTTTTACTTTTTCTAAAATTTTATACGTAAATTTTAGAAAAACAACAGTTAAACGGTATACAAACTCACTTTTTGAAACAGTTTTATTGTGGTAAACCCTAGGATTTGATTGGAAACCTTTTTCCCACCCAAAATACAAAAAAAAATCCCGAAATATGAATATTGGGGTGCGAAAGAGGCCCCCTGGGGGGGAAGAGTTTTACCAGAAGGATGGAGGAACTGGGGGCAAAACTGAATCGGGCGGGGGCACCGAAAAAGGACACTGTCGCCAGGGTAGCAAAAAGGGGTTTCCGTACTTTTAGAAAAACTAAGGGTAAAGCATAAATGGGTTTCTGCGGAGGCAGATTCATGATTTGTTAAAGGGCTTTAGATGCTGGGGAAAAACCAAGACATCGACGAAAAGCTCTTTCTTCATGGGAGTACCCGAGTCTAAAGGCGAAGAAAAAAACCCGGGGTTTTTTTAAAATCATCATGGATTTTTACCCCAAAAAAACTGAAAATGAAAAAACACTCTGTCGAATTATCCCCACCCTTGTAAACAGGGGGGAAATCCAAAAAAGAACATCACCGCCCCATCTTGGTGAGGTTCCGCAGCGCCGAGGTCGGGAAACCTCGTCTGGAGAACAAAGGTTTGAAACTAAAGGTTTCATCAGTCTCAATGGGGAAATTTCCCTTTTACCAAAAAAAGGAAATCGCGTTCACAAAGCAAGGCTTAACTTTGGCGCTCGCCCCTTTTGGGGACGCGGGGAAAGGTGCAAAAATCACAAAAACCTGATGGAGATCGCCACAAAATTTTTTCTCATGAAGAACTTTTTCCCCTTTAAACAGCCAAGTACCCGATGTTTTCCTGGTGTCAAGCGGCTTTCTCGGGCCCGGGAATTAGAGCCAAAAAGAGGGACTCCCCCTCGCTCACATAAAAAACACCCGGGCAAGGTATAGTGTTTTGGGCATCACCCCAAAGGGTTTCTTTTAAAACCAAGTGAAACCCTTGTTTTTAAACTTTCCCCCGCGGGCCCGGGGAAAACCCACTAGCAATCAGGAAAAACACAAACGCCAATTGTTTTTTTATCATTTGTTCATTTAATTTACCCACAAATTTTAAATTATTTTGTACGCGTTTTGTATTTTATAATGTTAGTTTCATCGTAAAAAAAAACGTGACACTGTCAAAGTGCCCATTTGGTTAAGCGAGCTGCTTTCGGATATGTACATGTATTTTGTCCTCTTTTTAAACGTCTAACGTTTCGTTAACGCTTACTCTTTTTTTTTTCTGTGTCTATCTTTAGTCTGTGTTTAAAAATGTGTTTTCTATTATTTTTTTTGTAACATGTAGGGTTTTGCTGGGTGGGTGGGTGCTGAGAAAAATTAAGCCGCTTAGTAAAGGGGGTTAAAAATATTTACTAATCTTGTAAAATAAATATTTTTAGATATCCCCCAGTATACATATATTGTAAATATAAATTTTTTATCTGTTATTTTTCTCATAATTTATATATTTTTTTAAAATCGATGAAAAATTTTATAAGGGATGACTTTTGATAAATTTTGCTATGAGTTGCGGTTCTACTGAGATGAAAAGTTTTTTTTCTTCCGACACATTGGGGGGGGCTTGCCCAAAAAACCCCAAATCATCCCGCAACGAAACACTGTTAAGTGTGCCACATAAATGCCCAGAGCATTTCCTAGTCATTTTTGGGGGCTTTACTTTAAGCTTTTTGCGATACAAATGTCCACGCCGTTCCCGAAACTCGGAGAGGTTTGGGTTAAACCCAAAACTTTTTCCACATTTATCCCTACCGGGTACATCTTGTCCGAAAAAGGGCCGGGAAACGGAGGAGGGGGCGGGGGGTAGCCAAATTTTCATTCCCCTGTTTCCCCCTACCTTACAAAATTTAGTTTTTCCCCCCCCCCCCTACTTGCCGATGCAGAGACCTTTCCTTTGAGGTCTGTTCAAAGGAACCAAAATGGTTATTGGTGTTGTTTTGTCCTCCATTTTTGAATAATTTTCCCGTTGGGAAAAAAGTTGGAATCTTTTGGGTAAAAATACGCACATTTTGTCATAAAGGGGGATTTCAACACCAACCTTACCCCAAAAATTTCCTTTTCGTTCCAGTAAAATTCTTAGATTGTCGAAACCGCCGGCATGCAAGTTTTTACCTTTCAAAGAATCCCCAAAAAATACGGCCCAGAAAGATACAGGCTTGATTTGATCATTTGTTTTTCCCAAATTTTTCCGTAACCACGGTCAACTTCCCGCGCCTGGTTTTTTTCCCAACCCCGACCTCATTTTCCTTTCCTAGGGGCTTTAAAACCCCCAAAAAACCCTCCAAAAGTATTGCACAGGCGTTTTTTTGGGCGGTTTTTGGGTGTTGACAGACTAGTAGCGATGCCACCAAAATTTAAATGGGAAGTAGTAACCCCGGTTCTAGCCTGGGACGAGAAAAAATCGAAAAATTTTTAAAAGTGCAGTTATTAGCTTTTTACGTTTAAATCATGCGCCTATAAGGAAAATTAAACTCAAAAGGGGCCCCCTGCGCCCTGGGGTGGACAAAGGGATTCTTTGGTATGGGGCCCAAGGGATAGGGCTTTTGTAGGTTTGAAAGAGCAGCCCCAGTGAGAAATGGAACCCGTACAAAAGTGTAAAGGGCCCCATGAATCAGAGTACGAAAAGCCAAAAAGCCGTATATCCTTGACAACATTGCTGGTTTTCCCCCCCATCCCCCAAAAGGGGAAATTCCTTGGAACGTAGGGTTGGGAAAAAGGGAAAACCCGCCCAACCCGTCGGAGATAGTTGGTCCGGATAATATTAAATCGTCATTTTTCCCCGTCTACCGTTTAAAATCACCGACCAAGTATCTCACAGTCAATTACTTGGGCGAGCCTAAATCCCCAAACTTTAACCTTTTCAATTTGTTCCAGTTGCGCAGGGGGATCAAAAAGAAATCCTCTCTCCAATCAAACGCTGTGGGCTTCGACCAAATTAAAGAGCATGATCACAACAATTCTATAGCTTTTACCAGCAATCTCCCATATCTTTAAAACTACTCCCTATACCCCAGAATTTTCCCCCCTCCTTTGGCGCAAACCCTCATTATTTTTTCCCTAAAATTGCAAATCCCACATTCCAAACCCACTTTAGACCTATATCAATTTTTCCCCTTTTCCTTCCCAAAATTTCTTGAAGCCTGTGTACATAAACAGTCTGGGTTTCACTACAAAAAGATTTATTAAGCCCTTTTCAATCTGGTTTTGGGCCCGGGCCCACAGCCCCAAACCATGCCCTCCTCAAAGTAAATGGTGATATCAGGGAGGCTTTGGAAGATAAAAAGGCAGTTTAATTTGGTCGACTTTTCAAACCCCTTAACCCCGTCAGCCACGAACCCTCTTATCCACCCTCCATATCAAGATCTCGCCTGAAGCGCTGGAATGGTTCTCATCTTATCTTCGGGACCCAGCAGCCCGTTTTTGCGACGATCCTCCTCGAGTGGGTGATGCGGCTCGGGTTTTCCCAAAGGCGGTTACTTTTCCTTTATTGTTCTCTGTTTTTAAATTAATTTTATCTCTTGAATTTTCGTAACGCGTATTTGTATGGACGACCTGCAACTGTATGTCAAGTAATTTTGATGACATCCAATAGATTGCGAGATAACATAGATCTAAAAACATAAAAAAATGGTCTGAAAGGGTTACAATGCTATGCATTAATGTTTCAGTTATTCATTTACGAGCTTGACCATAATTAAGCTAATTAATTTTAAACCCCAAAAAAAACAAAAACCCTAGTCTTAAAATTAGACACTAAATACAATTATTAAAAATATATTTTTCAAACAAACTGTCAGGGCTCATTACTTCAATATAGGAAACCGGGGCCCCCGCACTCGCGAAAGGCGGGGGTGGGCGCGGGCGGGGGGAACGGGGAAAGGAAGGGGTCCCCGAGCTCTGTGCGCGCGACGAGAAACATTCTACGCTCGTTGTTTGCTGTGAGCTTTTTAGAAATACTACTCGACAAACCCGGGTTCAAGTTCCGTTTAATTTTTATTCGTTAATTTTTTATTAGTATATTTTCCCGAACCCTCTCAACTAAAAATTGAAATATAAAACTAAAACATAGTGAAATTATAAACCCCTGTCTGGGTAATTGTGTTTTATTACCTTTATCATAACATATGTAAAGTTCCCGCACATTAAAAATTTAAATTTTAGCCGTGGGTAGTTACCATCAAAAACCTTTGTATTATTGTGCTGGTTTATTTTTTTCTACACATGAAAAAAGGCCCCACACCTGCTTATGTTGCTGTGCCTCCCTACATACATGCTTAATAACTTAAATAAGGTTTTTTTTTTCCTTTATTTGTTCTTTTTTTTTTAAATTGTTCTTATTATGTTTTTTTCTTTTTTAATTTCTTAGCCTTCCGCTTGTTTTTAAAAACCCGGACTGCCGCCCCTTAAAAATCTTTTTTCTGCAAAATGTGAGAGAATCAGTCGCTTACCTTTGTGTACCTTATGCTAGTCACGGTGCAAATTTGGACAGAGGTTTGTTCCACCCCCTGTTTCGGGTTTTAATCCCCCTTGGTGATTATCATCGGCTGATTTGGGCTTCCTATTTCCCGGCCAAACGCCACAGGGTCAACGGATTTTTGGGTTTTCCCACATCACCAAGTTGTGGCTGATCGCTAAGGACTCCCCAGGGAAGAAAGTTTTCCGCGCGTCAGTGCGATGGGGGCTTGGGTAACGAACCCAAAATTTCTACCCACAAAAAAAAAATAAATTAATTTCTTTTAAAACTAATTGTTATTTTTTTATTTTGTTTCAAAGTATGTAATTAGTACTTTAGATGTAAAAAAGGGTTGGGTTATCGGTCAACCGACAAAGGTCAGGCAAAAATAATTGGCGTCAGCGTTCGATGAAAAGAGTCAATTTTGGGGGACGCTCCCAAAATAATTTTTAATGGTATCACATACCTGTTTGTCGATCGGTGAAAGACCTGGCTTACAACTCGACGCACCCTAACGGGCGCGATCAAGTCACTACGTAGCAGAGGGTTGGGCATTTTGAACTTATATCGCCTGAAAAATTTTCTTCCCGTGAAAACTAAGACAGCGCTCGTGCAATCCTACTTTCCCTTTTTCGACTACGGGGACGTGTGCTATTTTGACCTGAATGAGATCTTCTCAAAAAGTAGATGTCTCATCAATAACTGCATTTGATTCATCTTTAAACTTTGTAAGTATCCATATCTCCGATTTTCGTTCCCAACTAGATGGTTTCCCATTGTAAAAGCGGAAAAAAGCGCGCTCTCACAATATGTACACATCCTCATTCCCCTTCCCCTCCACTTATTAACAACACAAATTTTAATTGTTATGCAACAACCACAACAGAAACCTTCGTTTGGCCCAACAATCTTTTTCCTCGTCCTTCTCACACCATGGGGTTTTTCGGCTCTTTGTTCTTTGCCAGGCTGTCCCCTTTGGAAAGCGCTTTACGAAGTAGGATGGTACAAAACGGTAACTTTTAAGACGAAAGTGAAAGAGCTATTGCTGACGAAATGGCAGATTTTAACGAGCTTAGTTCATCGGGTAATTTTTTTTTTTTTTAATTTTTTATTTTTTTTTTTTCTATAATTTTATGTGTATGTGTATGAATTAATATGTGTATGTAGTATGTATGTATATATTTATGAGTATGTATATGTAGTGTTGGTGTGTGGGATTACGACGTTAAAACCAAATTCCAAGATAGTTGGGATTTAACAAAACCATATCGTTTTTTCCCCCATCATAAATGCACCTACCTCATTCTTTCTCAGCACCGCCCAATGGGTTTCGACTGGCAGAGAATGCCTTAGGCATTAAGCCCGCCGATGCATGAAATTGTGCAAAAAGTTAAAAAAAATAAATAAATAAAAAAAGGACCTCTCACCTGCACAGAATCCTCCTCAAGAGTAAAAACTTTGATAAACGATCATATTAGTATCCATGTCAATATACTAATGTAATAATACCTGTAAAATCATCTGACTTATATGTTACTCGTTCTGGCAGGACGGTGAGACCTCCGAAAGATGGGGCTATACATAACCACAGAATGAACTGATACCATAAAGGAATTAAAGTTTCTTTTTGTTTTTATTTATTATAAATATACTGCATGTTACCTTAATAGATGTAACAATCTTGATGATAATATAATATTTATTTAATCTTTATATTTTACTATTAATTTAAATTAATTATATAAAACAAGTTCCAAGTTTCACATTGTTTTATGGAAAGTTCATAGATAGATAATAACAAAATAATGTTCATAAATTAATATAAAATTTAAAAATTATTTATAATTAATAAAGTATATAAAAAATTAATAAATTAATTCTTAGTAATAAATTATGTTAAAAAAGTGTTGTGAGTGTGAAAAACAACAATTTTTTATTAAAATTAAAAAAAATGATTTAAGTAAAATTTTAAAGTACTCTGTACTAATTTTTATGAATGTTAAAAAACAAACCTTTTTTTAAAATAGATGTATGTAACCTAACAAATTTCATTTATTACTTTTTAAATCTAAAAAATTTAAAAATTCAGGATTTTATTAATGTTTTGTAATGGTAATTCTGGTTTTGTGGAAATAAATGTTTATTATATTGAATGGTGAAAAAATTTCTATGATTTTTTTTGTTTAAATTGAAATTCTTGAATCACGTTAAAAATTTTTAAAATTTGTTTATAATTCCTTAGTCCTAGTTATTTTGTGAAAAATTGTTTTAAATTGCATTTCGAATAAAATCTAAAATTTTGGAAATATTTCGGCTTCAGATCGTATCAAAAATTATCATACTTATCTTTTATTTTAATTTTTAATATGTAATAATTTAAGTTTTTTTTTTGAGAGGGAGAGTAAAAATATAATTTATAATGGGGGTGGGCAAGAAGATGATTGGAGGCGCCCGATATGGAGAACGGAATAAAGCAGTCTCTGTTATACCTCTTGTTTTATTCAGTAACCGCGACGTGAAAACAATGCGATGCCGCCCCAGACCGCAGCAACCAGCCGCGGCCCCGAGAGGGGTCGATCAGAGTCTCGCCCTAATGGCCCCCAAAACCCGTCAGCGCCCCCCAGCCAGTTGTCACGGGGGGGGAATGAAGTACGGTTGGGCGACCACAGCCCGTGGATCGACCACTCGCCATGTTGGGAGAAAAAGCCCTGAGCTCTGGCACGGATTGATTGGCCCGGAGGAAAGGGAAATTTGTCCCATTATTGACGTTCCTTTCCCCTCCAATGGTCCGGGGGCCGGGAGTGGCCGCGGAGCTACTAGCCTGGGGGGCGGGAGTTTCCCCGGCAGGTTTAAGCTCCTCTTCTTCTTCTGGCCTTTGCTGGCAGGCGTGCCACGGGCCCCTCCCCCCCATTTTGGGTTCTCGGGGCTTCCCCCCGCCGAACATAAGCTGCATTTTGAGCCCGCGGAAAACACTGGGCCCCCTTGTGAAGGGTGACCGCGCGATAAAAAAACCTAGGTAAACCCAGCGTGCACTTTGCCGACGTGCCCTTCTCCAGGCCCCGGAAGCACCGAAAGCCCGGGGCTGCAGGAGTTCCCCCTCCTGCAACCCAGCCAAACCATAAAATCTGCGTTTAAGGCGATCTTCTTCGCGAGCTACAGGGCCCCGAACCCAGACCACGCCGAGTCCGTGGCGTCGGGGGGTATATCGGGCCCGCCCTTGTCCGGACACTCCGCTTCGGGCAACGGCGCCAGCACCTCCTAGGGGTCCGGAGTCGTCCAGACCAGAAAAGCCCTCTGGGGTTTTCATTGGCCTGGAGACCCGGCCGTCCTAGGGTTTAGTCCCTCATCTGGCCGGCCCGAGCTGGGCCCTTTTCCCCCCGTCCGCCCGGCGGCCGTGGCAGCCTGTTGAGGGTGACGGACTGAAGCCCAAGATTGATAATTATTTTGGCCTTGGCCTCAAAAACGACCGACTGGTACGTTACGCCTCGCTCCGCAGCCCCAAGGCTGTAGTTTTTAAAAGGGGTCACCGTTGGGAACGCGAGCACGTATCGACGTCCTTGGGTACCTCCTGTGGCAGTCTGCCGCGCAGGCGCGCAACCTTTTTTTTCGGTTAGGCCGGGGCGCGGGTGTTGCTGAGGCCGCCTGGGGGTTTGGGGGGCCTTCTTGGGCCCCGACTGCGCCCAGGCTCCCCTTGACCCGGCAGCTGTGGGGTGATCGTCGATGGGGCTCCGCCCTTCCCCGGGCTTCCCCTTCCGAGGGTAGTCTCGGGGGCTCCTCAACCCTCCGCCGTGCATCGGCCTGGGGTGGACGGAGGATTTCCGCAGGGAGGCGCCCAGAAATCGCCCCCGATCGAGCATTTACCATGCTCGGCACTGGAGCAGCAGAGCCGGACAATGCGCTCGACCTCGTCGGGCTGATGCTTTCCGTCTCGGTGCGGGAGCCGGGGCCACTACCATCGGGGATGAGGGACGTGCGTCGTGCTCTGCTCGCTCAAGAGCGACTTGTCGCGGGGGTCCTCCAAAACATTCAGACGGCTGTTTTCCTTCTGCAACTTCGCAACCTCGTCTGAGCCCTCCCGTTTAAAAAGGATCCAACCGCCTCCTTAATGTCCGCGGCAGCCCCCTTCAGACCGCGGGTGAACGTGCTCTTTAGGCTGCCGGATTTGGTGGCAACCTTCAGGACTAAGTCACCCCGTCCAAGGCAAGCTGACTTAGGGCCACCGCAGATGGTTCCCCCCTCCGCCGTTAGAGCAGCGCGTCGCTCGCGTGCGCGTTGGGCCATTTCCGAAACCACCCCGGCAGTGCCCCGTACCAGGATGGACCCGAGGCGGAGGCGTGCGCGGGTGTCGGCGCGCGCCTCTGAGGCGATGCCCGGGGTAGTTAAACACCTCACTACCCCGTGCAGGAGACGAGGCCCGGACAGACCGGGCCAGCACTAGTGTGGGGCTGCGGATGAATTTGGATTCCCGCGGCCCGGCGCGGCGCGCATGTGTGAGCGGACACCGGGGTGGTTTTAGCCGGTAAGAGTCCGGCACGCCCCTCCGCCTTTCCCCAGGCCAGAGGTAGTCCATGAGGATTTCCCCCGTAAAAAAAAAAAAAGCGCGTGCATTGGCGCGGCTGCTGTCCAACATGAAGGGATCCGATGACTCCTACAGGAGACTCTACTCGGAGGTTGTGCGGTCCATGGCCCTTTACGGGTGCCCAGTATGGGCGGGGGCCCTGAAGGCCAGCAACGTCGCGATACTGCGACGACCGCAGCGAGTGCTGGCCATCAGGATCATAAGGGTTACCGCACGATCTCCTTTGAGGCGGAACCGATGACCGGAAATCCCAACTCCGACAGTCATCATAGGGGGAGTGGAGGGAACGACTCGGGCAACCGAGAGCCGGACACGCCGTCATCGCGGCGGTAAGACCCGTTATGGAGGATTGGCTCGAGAGGCGTCACGGGACCCTCTCATACCGACTGACGCAGGTGATCACTGGGAAAGGATGTTTCGGTGATCACATGTGTCTGATCCGCAAGGGGTCAACGCCTGAGTGCCACCACTGCGATGTCCAGATCGTGGACACGGCTCTCCACACGATGGCAGAGTGCCCGGCGTGGGTTGAGCAGAGGCGAGACCTCGTGGCGGTCATCGGAGTGGGAGTTCTCTCGCTCGATAGCCTGATTGCGGCCAACGTGCGGAGCGAGAGTGCGTGGAACTCTGCCTTCTCTTCTGCGAGCAAGTTATGCTCGCGAAGGAGACGGCGGAGCGGGACCGGGAGAGGTTTAGAACTCTCCCGGCCCGCCAGGCCCGGGAACGGGCCAGGTTTCCCGCAGGCGACTCAGGCGCCGGAGATCGAAAGAACGATCTCCGTCCTCCATAAGCGCAGGTCTGGGGGTGATAGGTGAGGCCCCATCTGTCACCCTAGCAGAAGCAGGCCGGGGTGGCGGCGTCGGTTCGAGTCCGGTTATAGTCCCATATGCCACGATAGTTGGATCCGAGGGGATTTCCGCACGAAAAAAAAAAAGGCACCGATGGATTTAGTAAACATTGTCTTGGGAGTCGGGGTATACTTTCCGACTCGTACAAGCGCTGTGCACCATTTAGGCTTTCACCACTACGAATGTAACAACGCATATTTCGTAATACTCGCGATTAGATAACATTGTTTATAAACGATAATCAATTTATTTTGTAAGTAAATCTTTTCAGATTTTTTTTAAAGTCGGACTTTACAGCTAGAAGGAGCCGGCATTTCCTAAGACCACTCTGGGAAGAAAACCACAGAGGTGTCTTTTTTTTTTAAATCCGTAAACAAAGTTAAATAAACTGTGCGAGTACCGCGTAGGCCTTTTGAAGAAAGACCATAGTTTTTATGACGGCAATAGGCTCCAGTCATCGTGTAGCCTAAGTGATATTGGTCAAGATCAACGACCCGAAGCGTGACACAGGGCATTTGGGTAGGCCGTGGAAAACACTCAAAAACCAACCAGAAAGATACTAAAATATGAATTAACATTACAAGCCTACACTTAAATTCACATGTATGTAAATGTAAGTATAGTGTTAACGAAATTTGAATTCCGAGGTGAGGGAAAAAATACCACTGTTAATAATAACAAGATGTGTATTTTCAGAACAGTTCGGGTTCTTTCCTTGACAACAATTCTTTAAAACTATTTATGGTGCCGTATGAACGAAACCATATTTGCGATTCAGCATTACTTAACAACGCCATCTATCGGTTTCGCCGGTAAACAAAAACAAAAACAACTAAAATTTAGACTTATACGACTCTTATGTTAACTTACATTTTTATGTTTATGTACATTTCTTTAATTATAATAATATTGGTGGTTTATTAGACATACCGCCCACCAAGGACATTATGCAGCATGTCCTTCAATCCGCCCACCATGGGGTCTACACTAACTACACAAAAAAAAACCTTCTAAGCCGTTACAGGCAACAAACACACTTAGATGTAGGTCGTTTAACTACAGCGCCCCTTTGTGCGTACTGTAACCACACGTGTGATGTTATCTGGACCCGGTGTTGGGTTTAATCTTACTAGCAACCATCTACCCCGGAGGGAGGTCATCCTCCTTTATCAAAACTACGTCACCCATGAAGGGTTTTGGGTTCTGATATTCCCACTTGTGTCTTTTGGGGGAATTGATGAAGATAATCCTGCGACCAAAGTCGCCAAAAGTCCTGCATCATTCTTGGTGGAGTTGCCATCGCCCTAAGGGGATATATTTGCAGTTTTTAATTTGGCATCTGGTACTACTACAAAGGGTTTTTCCCCCCCCCCAAAAGCCCGGGGTTAAAAGGGCACTAACCATTTTGTTCCTCCAATAAGACAGGGCCCCTCAAATTGAGGCAAGCTTCAATCGAGCCAACACTGTGTCTTTTTCCTCATACTAAAAGTAGATTTCCCCACTACTCTTTTAAGGTGGAATTTAGTTGACTTTTTTTCCTGTTTCCCATAACCCACCAAATTTTTGGCGCCCGAGGGGAAATAATGCCACTGCTACCGGTTCGCGAGATACTCTGCCATTCCTGTCTCAGGGCCGTTTTTTCTTCAGAAAAGGCTGGTAACTCCGTGAGGCCCACAAAATTTGTAGCATTATGCTATAAAATTTCAGCACATCGTCACCCCTTGCGAAAAATTTCTAAAGGGCAGCAAAAAAAAACCCCCTGTTAGTCAATC
Organism: Arctia plantaginis; assembly: GCA_902825455.1. NCBI lineage: Eukaryota > Metazoa > Arthropoda > Insecta > Lepidoptera > Erebidae > Arctia > Arctia plantaginis. The sequence continues at coordinate 24,522 of CADEBD010000547.1, forward strand.
ATGACGCCTCGAGATCACTGCTCGTGTCGACATACAATAAACAGCACTAAATCCCAAAAATGATTGATTGCCCCTACCCTTGGTTATCTTATACATGGGCCGGGATAGTCTACACCACTTAAAACCAAAAATTAAATTATTAATTATTTTTAAAAAAAGGGATTTGGGGTCATCGTGACGAAGGGAATTTTCATAATAGTTTTAGCCCTGGTTTAGTAATGAATAAAGTATCATTCCGAAAAAAATTTCTTAAAACCCAACCCTTGACACCCCCCCAATCCATACACGATCGCAAAACGGGTCATGAGTTTGGACCACCGTCTGGTCTGGCTGGTCTTTTGATGTGCACCGCAAACAAGAGACAGTTAAAACGATTCCTTTGGGGATAAGAAGGGGCTTTCCCTGTAATTTTTTTTTAACATTTCTGTCTCCCGCCTACTCTACTATACCTTTAACATCTAAAAAAAATTTAATGACTTTATCTTTTTTTTTCCTTTACCAAACACCCTTTATCCTTCGTTCTTAACTCTTCATGCAACCCTTCCTCTTGACATTTCTTTATACATAGCTCTCTTTCACACAATTTTTGTCTTTTTAAAAAAACTATTCTATTTAGTCGCAGATTTTTTTTTGAGGTTCAAGAATCGCACAATATCACTACACGAACAAGCTTAGTTAAAAGAGAACTTTTCCCCCCAGTCCAGTCAATCTGCTGTATGTGCTTTAGTTTGTTCTGGCTTTTGCCAGGTGCCTTGGCCTCTTATAGCAATTTTCCCCCTCTTTTTGGAAATCCGGGCCCTTTACCCATATAATGTGATAGATAGCTCTTGTGGGGCAATGCGCGAGATGAGGGATCTGCAGGATTTTTTTTAGTAAAAATATGCAGTATTGTACTTACGGGTGATAAAAATAAAAGTAAATATCCTTTACTGTTATAATTTATGCACACAAAAACCTTTTACTTTTTTTAAATTTACCTTTAAATAAGATGGAAGGTCAACAAAAACCGGAAGCGCGGCTGAAAGGGGCCAGGGGACCAACAAACTTAACGTACTTATATCGATCGTTCTGGAGCGACCCACTCACCCCAATTTAAAAATGTAAAAATCATAATGCCGGAATGTCTTGAGTATTTAAGAAGTAAAAAATAACTATTTCCAAACCTTAATTTTTTCAATAACTGTGATAAAATTTTTTTTCCCCCGGGGTTTGATTTCCCCCTTGGACGAATACAGTTTTTGTGTAAAATTTTTTTTATATGTAAATTGTTTTTTTATGTTTTTTTTTGTTTTTGTTATTATGTTACGTTGGGTTTTGGCACAGTTTGGCCTTTTTAAAAAAAGGGTCCGCCTTACCCAAAAATTTTAAGAAGTTTTGGGGGCAAGCCCCGGGTGGCTTGGTTTTTTTTATTTTGGTTTTTTGGAAACTGGGTTAAACTAACCCCTAAAAGACGAAGTTTTGCGCTATCGTGGCCCAAACCCCTCCTATGGGTTGGAAAAAAATCCCTTTTGGTTTTAATACTTTGTACCCTTTCCAATTTTTTTAAAAATCACCCCCGAAAATTCAAACCAAAAGGATACTTTTTTAAAAGGGGTTCCGGGTTTTTTAATTTTAAGGGTAGGAAATTTTCCCCCCGCAAACCCCCCTTTTTTCAGGCCCGCAAGAGTTTTTAATTGCAAAACCTTAATTTGGGAAATAAATTATTGAAATTTTTACCATCAGGGATTTTTTTTTTAAGGTTAATTTTAGGTGTTCCCCTTCCAAAAATTTTGGGAAAACCCCCCCCCTTTTTACCCGGGAAAAATTTTTAAAAAGTTTTTTTACTTTCGGTGCTAGAAAAGAACAAACCCTGAAAAACCAAAA
>CADEBD010000548.1:0-27336 GCA_902825455.1 Arctia plantaginis
CCCTATCGATTTAATGTAAATGTATTCATTTCTATTTCTGTTTTATTGACAAAACCCAGTAATGAATTTTAGCTCCAAATATTTGCCACAGCAATGCTCCTGCACTTGTTTGTGTTGAACATTGGACGGTTTCATGTTGTATTTCACTAGTGATTCACCACGAGCGATGTTGAATATTTAGTATGTATTTAGTAACTACAATTCAACCCGGTGACTTCAGATAAAATTAAAAAAAGAGAGATCAATTAAGAACCTGTTATTCTCGAATAAGTTATTAATTAATAGATGTTAAAAATTCATTTGGAATTATTTTGCATCGTAATTAAATTTTCGTTCGCAATCGCAAACAATGAGAGAGAGAGTTCCATTTAGGGAATAGTTTCAGTATGTTTTCCGTAGCTTGACAAAGTCATACTGACTTAGACGGATTAGTTGCGATTCTCTTAGCTGCGCTTAAGTTATTAGATAGTTTACATATCCAGTCCAAAGTACATTGTTATTGATCAACTTGAAATGTTTCTATTGTATGAAAAAGATCCTGGACGCCTGCTAGATCTTTGTTTAATAAAAATTTAGTTATAAAAGTTTGTGTAAGTTTCTATGTTAAGTATGTAGTTTTTATATTTCGTAATTCAAACCTTCTCAGCTTACCTCATATTCATTTAATTCTAGATGCAGAGTTTTCTATACTTACTTCTGCTTAAATTAGTGATACCTTTATCACTTATAGCAATGCCAGAAGACTTATAATTTCAGAAGAATGTGCTAGTAACAATGATTTTACCTAGCTCTTTATTTTTAGTGTTTTTGCATCTGATCTGTAATACTGGCTACTGTTTTGTTCACATGGTCTCATTTCAAATAAAATTTCCATTATATTATGACCGACCACATTTGAAAAAGTGGTCGGTCATAACTTATCCCTTCCAATGAGTGCTAAGCAGTTAAGGTGAGCCATTGCTTATAAAAGATATAATGGGTATTATTTAAAACACACCCAAAGAACAATGGCGGGTCTCCATCCAAACAAATATTTGGAATCAAATTGCACTGTCTTGTAGTGAAAAAATATAAAAGAAATCGGCTATTTTTTTAGAATCTACGTAAAAAACAATTTTTGTTTGGAAAAGGGTAGGAAAATAATAATTAGCATTTAATGTTTTCAGTTACGCCCTGCATCTATGGACTGTCTTTAAAAGAGTCCATAGATAAAGTCTTTATAACATAGCTAGGTACTTAATGTTTAATTTATTTTATTAATTTGTCTATGGCTATCGACTTTTCATAACTTTTTGATAATTATAACTGTATAATATGTGTCATTTAAATAAAAAAAAGATAATAAAGAATTATTATAGTCCACTAGCTGTAGAACTTTCGTAGGTTATATTTTTATGTCACTTTTAATGTCTCTGATGCATGAAATAATCATCTTATACATAAGTATATTTATTTAATTGGAATACAATTGGATATAATGACTTAATATTACTTAATATTAATTACATGAGTATAATTGGATATTATATATGCGGATGTACATAGCTACATCCGCATATATAATATCCAATAAGTATATTCCTTTTCCTTAATTTATTACCTATTTCAACATGTAATGAATCGTAAATTCAAAAACTAAACTAATATAATCGGCGGCGGCCATTCTAGTCAGACGTTTAGTCTTTATTTTTAAACACAGAGCGCAAACATCTGTAAAGAGTTGTCAAAAAACCATTGCTTTTTTTTTCAGCTTGCAGTTGCCACTTTATTTTTTTTTTACTTCCTTATATTCCACTACAGGATTTTCAAATTCGCAAACAATGCGTTTAATAACGCACTACAAACTATATTATTTATTGATTCAGTACTTAGAATTATAAAACTATTATCTGATTACCATATTACTATTAAGTGATTACCATATTATGATACTTTATTGGACAGTATTTCCACTACATGAAAAATATGGCCATAAAATGGTAACACTAAACTGATAAAGTAAATTAAAACAATCAAATAAGCTTATAACATTTTTCTTTCTTTTCCTGGGGTATTACTGACTTAGGTGATAGTTTCAAAAAACGTAGATATTTACTAGAATTATTTTCCTGTGAATTACATTTTAAGACCCTCAAATTATACTCAACTACGAATTCGCCATTGTTCTTTAATATATCTGCAAAAAGTTACATATGACTTATGACTATTTTGTTCTTTTTTTTGACATATTCATAGGCGGTGCTATAGCTGAAAAAACAAATTAGTATGTATAGAATGTTGAAAAATCTAATTTCTATCATATTGTATTAATGTTAAAAATATAAATGAATACTAAATGATAGTAAATATCATCTCATTTCATCATCAACAGCCTATAACAGGCCACTGCTGGACATAGGCCTCTCCTTAGCAAGGAGGTTTTCGACTACTGTACCACGCTAGCCAGACTGGTTGGTATAGGGTTTGGGGTGCTAGGCTAGAAAACCTCCCCGTGGTGCACCCTGGAAACGCTGGCGATGGTACTGTTTCCTACTTGTCCTCTTGGAGGAGAGGATTATCGCCAGCGGCTAATATTCTAGCAGAAGAGGTAGCCGTTCATCGGCTCTCGGGCAAGGCCTGGTCCAGCAGGGTGGGCGTGTCTGCCGGTTGCCCTGCTGGCTCTTCGCTCTTCGGAGCATGGAGGAGGAAACCTCGGTAAAAAACCGGATGGCGGGGCCCTGTAGGGGCCACAGTTTCTCCGCTGACAGCGGTGGAGAAAGGAGGACGGGCTCGGCGTGTACTGACACTACCACCGAGCAGGCAGGGGGACGTAGTCTCCCTGTCAACCGTCGGCATATCGTAATCCCGAGAAGAGCGCTGTGGTTAAGTCTCGCGGCTCTGATCATGGGCGAGGGTCTTGGCTTAACCGCCCGGACCGCGAGGAAGATAACCTCTCTAAAAAATTCCCCGAATCCCGTGTTCTGGTGCGTGGCCAGGGGATGCATGGCTGATGGGAAGTTCAGTCTCGAGCGCACTCCAAGCCGAGGTACCTGCGGACCCCTCGGTTGGGTTAAATACTTACGCTTGCCCGGGTAATGGGGGATCTCTGCCCGGGTGGACCTCTAGTTCTCCCCCACTCGTGGGATTATTATGGAACATGGTAAAAAAAATACAAACAATCGGATCGGACAAACACAACGAAAACAGGCAAGCCTAACGGAAAAGGAAGCAAACCGAAGGAAGGAGAAACAGAACAGTGGAGCGGATGGGTCGTCCACTGAGGGTGAGGTGGCGTCGGGAACGCCTATCTCGATGGGGCTCCCAGAAGTCAGTCTGACGCTGGTCTCTGGGAACCGAAGAGCATCAGATCGGCTGCGTTCAGGATCTGCCGTTTCATCAGATGGTGCGGAGGCCATGGAAGAGGAACATCGCAGCGACAGCCGGAAACGCGGACGCTCAGGGAAGCTCAGGGACGAGGAAACCGACACGTCCGCAGAGATGATGCCACCAAAGGTGGCAAGCAGCCGTCGAGGGAGGCCACGTAAACCGGCCTCGGCCTCGGTCTCGACCCCGTCAGGCTCCGCGTTCTCAAACGCGGAGCCTGACGGGGTCGGCCGGGGTCGCCGGCAGGCTGCTCATCGGTTTCGTGAGCGCCAGGATCACAGTCCTGGCGGCGAGACCGATGAGGTACTACAAATGCCTAGCATCGGGACACACGCGCGTCAAGTGCGACAGCTGTTTCGACTGCGGCGGACTGTGTTTCCGTTGCGGTCAACCGGGGCATAAGGCGGCAGAATGCTCTGCCGCCCCTCACTGCCCAGCGTGTGCGGCGGGCAATAAGCCCGCCAATCACCAGATGGGGCAGAGAGGCTGCAAGCCTCCCCGCAGTTCTCGGCAGACGTCAGGGGCTAGCCAGTCGACCCACTGGGGGGTAGCCACCCCCGACGTCAATATTGCGTCGACGTCGTCGCCCATGGAGGAGGTTGTAGAGACGATCCAGTAATGGATCAAGTCTCCAACCTCCTGGTCCAGACGAACCTGAACCACTGTGCCGCGGCGCAGGATCTCTTCCTGCAAACCATGGCACAGTGGTCGATAGGTGTTGCCGTAGTCGCGGAGCCCTATTCTGTCCCTCCCCGTCCAAACTGGATGGGTGACTGGGACGGCTCCGTGGCAGTCGTCGGTTCCACGACGGCTCATTCCCCGCCCTTGTCGCTAAGAGACAAGGGCACTGGATATGTTGCCGTCGAGTGGGGGGGGATCACCATATATGGTGTTTATTTCTCCCCCAACCGGAGTTTGAACGACTTCGAGGTTTTCCTAACCAGTTTGGAGACCTCGATACGGCGATTAGCGTCTGGGCAGTTCCCCCAGGACGGACGCAAGGGGCGAGGCCGTAGAGGAGTGGGCGGCCTCGGTGGGCCTCTGTCTTCTAAACAGTGGCTCCACCAACACGTGCGTGCGACAGCAGGGGCGGTCGATAGTGGACCTTTCGTTCGCTACCCCTGCCCTCGCCGCACGAGTAAGGAACTGGCGTGTCCTGGAAGAAGTTGAGACGCTCTCGGATCACCTGTATATCCGATTTGAGCTCTCCAGGACCCAGGACTCCAGTAGGGGTCACGTGGCGCGGCGTTTATCTCGCTTTCCGCGGTGGGCTGTTGCCAGACTGAACCGGGACCTACTAGAGGAGGCAGCCATAATTCACTCGTGGCTGTCTCCTCAGGCTCCGACCGAGGAGGTCGACGTGGGGGCTGGTCGCTTTCGCGATGCGATTACGCATGTATGCGATGCGGCCATGCCCCGCATTCGAGGTCGTCGGCCTCCAAGGAAGGAGGTCTACTGGTGGTCCCAGGAGCTGGCGGACCACCGTGCGGCCTGTACACGTGCCCGGAGGTCCTACACGCGCAGTCGGCGACGTCACCGTGGAGACGGTGAGGAGGACCGGCTTCATGAGGAGTACCGACAGGCGCGGAAAACTCTGAAGCTGGCCATTAGCCGCGCCAAAGAAGAAAAGAGACAGGAGATGCTGGAGGGTCTTAATCGTGACCCCTGGGGTCGCCCTTACCGCGCGGTGCGACAAAAGCTCCGCGCGTCGGGCCCCCCCCCTTACGGAGACTCTCCAGCCCAGCTTCCTGCGAGAAGTGGTTGAGGGCCTTTTCCCACAACGAGCGGAACACACTCCCCCGGCGATGGCTTAATTGGCCGGAGACGACGGGGAGCACGGGGAGGATAATGTTCCGCCCGTCCGGGATTCGGAGGTAGGGGCGGTGTTCCAAGAACACTGCCCCTGGGCCAGACGGGGTACCGGCCCGAGTGCTGGCCCTGGCCCTCAACCACATGGCAGACCGCCTCGGGGAGGTGTTCGACGCTAGCTTGGCGTCGGGACGCTTCCCTGAGTGCTGGAAGAGCGGGAAGCTGGTCCTATTAAGGAAGCCGGGACGGCCTGCCGATTCGGTCGCGGCCTATAGGCCCATCGTGCTGCTGGACGAGGCGGGTAAATTGTTCGAGAGGGTTCTTTCTGCCCGCATCGTCCGGCACCTCTGCGAGGTGGGCCCCGATCTGTCGGACGCCCAATTTGGTTTTCGGGCCGGGCGTTCGACAGTCGACGCCGTGTTGCGCCTGAGGGCCGTGACCGAAGAGGCCGTGAGCTGTGGCGGCGTGCTGTTGGCGGTGTCATTAGACATCGCCAACGCATTCAATAGTCTGCCATTCAGCTGCATCAGGGAAGCACTCCACTATCATGGGGTGCCAAAGTACCTGAGGCGGCTAGTGGCAGACTATTTAGAGGAGCGTACCGTCGTGTACGAGGACCGAGAAGGTAATTTGAGGTGTCGGCCCATGTCGTGCGGTGTTCCACAGGGGTCTGTTCTTTGACCCCTCTTGTGGAACATAGGGTACGACTGGGCCCTTCGCGCCGATTTCCCCCCCGGGCTGGGTGTAATCTGTTACGCAGACGATACCCTGGTGACAGCCCAGGGGGCAAACTTCCAAGAGGCGGCGCGCCTGGCCACAGGGGGAGTCTCCCTGGTGGTCGGGCGCATTGAGGCGCTAGGCTTACGGGTGGCCCTAGATAAGACGGAGGCCCTGTTATTTCATGGGCCCCGTCGTGGTCCACCCCCTGGCGCCTCAATCGTGGTCAACTCGGTCCTCGTACCGGTTCGGGCCCAGATGAAATATCGACAGCTTGCTTCAGCAGCTTGGACGGACGAGCACTTCCGACAGCTTGCTCCAAAGCTGGTCGGCGCTGCGTCTGCCCTAGGGCGACTTTTGCCCAATATGGGTGGACCCAGCGTCGCGACAAGACGGCTGTACACGGGGGTTGTCCGGTCAATGGCACTGTACGGTGCACCGGTGTGGGCGGCGGCTCTGACCGCCCAGAATAGGGTACGCCTCTGGCGCCCTCAGAGGGTAATGGCGGTCAGAGCCATACGCGGTTACCGCCAAGTTTCGACGGAGGTGGCATGCGCGTTGGCCGGAACTCCCCCGTGGGATTTGGAGGCGGAAGTGCTCGCCGAAGTTTATCGGCGAGTGGCTGACTCCCGGGCGGAGAGCGGATTTCGCCCTCCGCCCGAGGATGTGCGCGAGTGGCGCGAAGCCGCTCGCCGAGCCACGATGGCTCGTTGGTCGTTCCGGCTGGAGACTCCACGCGCTGGCTTCGCCGCCGTGGAGGCTCTCCAGCCGGTCATCGCCGAGTGGGCAGGGCGGCAGCACGGGACCCTTTCCTTCCGGCTGACGCAGGTGCTTTCCGGGCACGGTTGCTTCGGAAAGTACCTGCACTCGGTCGCTAGGAGGGAACTGAGTCCCGCCTGCCACCACTGCGACTGCAGTGAGGACTCGGCCCAGCACACGCTGGCGGTCTGCCCCGCATGGGCGGCGCAGCGCCGGGCCCTCACCGCAGTCATCGGAGTGGATCTCTCGCTACCGGCCGTAGTACGCTCCATGGCCGGTAGCGACAGTTGTTTTACCGCGGTCGCAACCTTCTGCGAGGTAGTAATCTCGCGGAAGGAGGCGGCGGAGAGGGCCCGGGAGGACGACCTCCACTCGGACCCGATCCGCCGCCGGCGAACCGGGCGGCGGAGGCCCGCCTATCACAGCCTCATGCCGCCCTGAGTGTGGCCGCGGGTGGACGGGGTGGGTTTCCCCTCCACCCGCATTAGTTTGGCCAGCCGCGAGGGGGCGGCGTCCGCGTGTGCCGGACGTCGCCTAAAAAGAGAGGAAAAACATTGAGACGGAGCCCGCATCAGGAGCGGGCTGGCGCTAGGAGGGGTCCGGATGTCTTAACAACAGCTGTTCCCGGATCCCTCCTGTTACAGGCGCAGAGTGGCACACCGTGTGGTTTTAGTCGGTCCGAGTCCGAATCGAATTGGACGGGAGGCCACGACACAATGCCACCATTGCGGGTCCGACCGGGACTCCGCCCAGCATACTCTGGAGGACTGCCCTGCATGGGAGTCCGAACGTCGAGTCCTGGTCGGACAGATCGGACGAAACCTGTCACCGCCAGCATTAATCGCGGCAATGCTGGTGAGTGGCGAGGGATGGGCAGCCGCGGCCGCAGAGCGGGATCGGGAGAGGGCCGATCCCGCTCGAAGGAGGCGGCGAAGGGGACGTGGCAGAGGTCGCTAACTCCCCAATCGCCGCCTAAGGGTCGCTGCGGCCACATCTTGGGGCGATGTGACCGCTGTAAACGACCCGAGACAGATGACACTCCGGTGCGGCCGGGGGCTGTCGTCTAAGGCGGGATGCTGTTGCGCCTTTTACGCCGTAGAACAGTGAGAGGCGCGGTAGCGTCCTGCCCCAGGGTGACTACGGTCACTCCGGGATGTGCCTCAGACATGAGGTACCGCAGGGAGGACTCCAGAAGTCGCCGATGCGTTCCTGGAGCTCCTTCCGACTGCCGAGGTAGGCCGCCGCGGGGTTTAGTGGGTAGACCGGTTCTCCGGGAGTCCCACACACGCCCTACGTGAAAGGGTATGGTGCGAAAAGCATTCCCCGCGTGAACAGCTGTTCCCGAGTAGCACACCGTGTGGTTTTAGTCGGTCCGAGTCCGACACACCACCCCGCCGCAAACCCCGGAGGGGTGACGGTCCGAGGGGATTTCCACACGTTAAAAAAAAAAAAAAAAAAAAAAAAGGGTTTGCTTTAAGTTTTCCTTCTCTTTGCACTGTTGTCGTCCTGCGCAGTTTGCTCCCTTAATTAGCACTAACGTCATACACGGAATTAATACGGGTCATTTCATTTTTATTAGCTAAATATTTATTCACTTTCAATAACATTTACTGAATGATTAATTGAAAATAGAAACGGAGCCAAGTAAAAGAATTTATTTTCAAGAATTATGCCAATTACATGAGAACTTATTTAAACTTAAAAATAACAGTTTCACACATTGGTCGTCTACAACATTTTGATATTTAGTGAAATTACAACTATTATTGAAGTTACAAAGAAACAAATATATCTATTAAGTGAGAAACGAGCGGTTGTTCAGAATATAATGAGACTCAACAGGCTAAATGTGTTAACATTTCTTATATGTGAGGGTAAACTGTCGTAAAGTTGGATACCTTCGAAATTTATATTCTTTTCTCCATAATTAGTTCTTATTTTTTTGGTAGAATAAGTAGATTTGCTCGTTTGCTACGTATGCTAATATCAGATTTTTTAATGAAGAAATTGAGAGATTTATACCCGTTGAATATAACTAACTAACCCCCTATTATTAAGTAAATAAGACACCAAAACCTACTTTCTAAGGTGAGGCATATGCCTCTAGAATGGACATAAGTCTAGTGGACTATATAAAGGCTGTTGATCATGAAGATACTAGGAGGCTTATCTCTGGACCATCCGCGTTGGTTCGGGGCGGTCGATGGCTCAGCGGCCATTTATTGGCCGGGTGGGGAAGGCTTCCATTGCTCTCTCCTAAGAAAGGGTGCTGGCTTCGTAGCAGTGGAGTCGGGATTAACAGTGGTGGTGGGGTGCTACTTCTCTCCCAATCGTGGCCTAGCTGAATATGAGGCATACCTCCACGGGTTGGCAATCTGCATTCGCAGCTATGCCTCCCGTCCGGTATTTGTTCTGGGTGACTTCAACGCCCACTCAAGGGAGTGGGGTGACACTCGGGACGATGCGAGGGGAGAGACTATCCTGGAGTGGGCGGCTGGACTGGACCTCCGACTTCTAAATCGGGGCTCAGTTAGCACCTGTGTACGATGGCAGGGGGAGTCGATTGTCGACTTGTCATGGGCGACTCCCTCTGCAGTGCACATGGTGTCGGGATGGCGGGTGGCGGAGGAAGTGGTCAATCTTTCTGACCACCGGCACATCGTATTCGATGTGTCTCTCCGCCGCGCTGACCGCCCACGTCAGGATAGAGAACCTCCGCGACGATGGTCCCTCAAGCGGCTTGACCGAGAGATGGTCGTTGCCGCATCCCACGTGGCGGATTGGTTGGAGGAAAGTGTTTCGCCCGATCCAGAAGAACAGGCGGCTTGGTTCGGGAACATTATGGCGTCCGTATGTAATGCCCCGAGTCAGGCCAGCCAGGAAGGGCTCGGCGTACTGGTGGAGCGTGGAGATCTCGCAGCTGAGAACGACGGTCGCGAGATTGCGCCGCCCGTATCTTCGAGCCCGGAGAAGACGGCGAGCTACAGCTGAGGAGATCGACGTAGCATGGCGGGAATATGGCGCTGCTGTAAAGGCTCTCAGCGATGCAATCGCTGAGGCCAAGACTCGGTCCTGGAAAGAACTCATCGGGGGACTGGATAGGGACCCATGGGGGCGCCCGTACAAAATTGTACTGGGCAAGCTAAAACCATGGGTCCCTCCATTGACGGAAACCCTGGACCCGGAGTTCCTGGGAAGAGTGGTAGACACGCTCTTCCCAAGGGTCCAGGACAGTCCCTTGATCTCTCCGTTGCAATCGGACCGTCAACTCTGGTCCGACGAGTGGGAGGTGACGGAGGGAGAGCTGGACCGAGTCGTGCAGCGGCTGGCTTCCCGCAACACTGCGCCCGGACCTGATGGTATTCCAGGTCGGGCGCTGGTGATAGCTCTGTCGGTACTGGGGGACAAACTGAGGCGGATTTTCACAGATTGTCTTAGCCTCGGTGTCTTCCCCCTCGGCTGGAAAGAAGCGAGACTGGTGCTCTTGAAAAAGGAAGGTAGGACTGCAGATTCTCCCTCTGCGTTCCGACCGATATGCCTGCTGAACGAGTCGGGGAAACTCTTTGAGAGGGTTATCTCCGATCGTATCAGCTGGCACCTGTCGCGAGTAGGCCCTGATCTGTCGGACTGCCAGTTTGGATTCCGACGGGGGCGTTCGACAGTGGACGCTATCAGATGCGTTCGCTCCATGTCGGAGTCGACAGTCCGATCAGGGGGGGTGGCTTTGGCGGTTAGCCTTGATATCGTCAACGCGTTCGGCACCCTCCCCTGGCAGGTGATAAGGGCGGCCCTTGAATTTCATGAGGTGCCGCTCTACCTGCGGGCCGTCATTGGGGCCTATCTGCGCGATAGGACAGTGAAGTTTATCGGTCGGGGCGGGGTGGAAAATCGGAGAGAGGTGTATTGCGGGGTTCCCCAAGGCTCTGTTTTAGGCCCTTTGTTGTGGAACCTCGCATATGATGTGGTCCTTCGCACCAGTCTGCCCTCTGGCCTTAGTGTTGTCTGCTATGCTGAAGACACTTTAATACTGGCTAGAGGGCCACACTTCGACGAGGTGCTTCGGCTCGCCGAGCATGGGGTGGCTTGTGTCGTGGGAAAGATTCATGAGCTGGGTCTGAAGGTGGCGCCTCAGAAAACTGAGGCGATATGGTTCCATGGCCTACGTAAGCGCCAGGAACCACCCAGCTCATGCCTCCGAGTGGGTGACGCTGAAGTCCAGGTGGGCCGGTACATGAAGTACTTAGGCCTCATCCTGGACAGTCGGTGGAGCTTCGAAGAGCATTTCGTGCGATTAGACCCCCGAGTGCGCGGGGTAGCGGGTGCACTGCATCGCCTGCTGCCCAATCTCGGGGGACCACGGGAAGAAGTTCGCCGTCTCTATATGGGGGTCGTGCGATCCATGGTTCTCTATGGGGCGCCCGTCTGGTCTAATGACTTGGCGGGTGCCTCCCGCTGCAAGGCTCTACTCAGAAGCCTACAGCGGTTGATGGCCATACGGGTCGTACGGGGTTATCGTACCATCTCGTTTGAGGCGGCGACGGTCCTGGCGCGATATCCACCCTTCGACATTCTGGCCGACATGGACGCGATGGTCTATGACCAAGTCCGTTCTGTCGGTCGGAATGGTGAGGAGGCCGCGCCGGATCATGAGCCCGGAATGCTACGGCGGAACGCGCATACCCAGGCTCTGCGAGCGTGGCAGGCACGGCTTGTAATCCAGGGCTGTGCCAGCCAACGCGCCGTTGGAGCCGTTCTGCCGAGCTTCGAAGCGTGGGTAGGGAGGAACGACTGTGTCACCTACCGATTGACTCAGATGCTTACCGGGCACGGTTGCTTCGGTGAGTATCTGAATCGAATTGGACGGGAGGCCACGACACAATGCCACCATTGCGGGTCCGACCGGGACTCCGCCCAGCATACTCTGGAGGACTGCCCTGCATGGGAGTCCGAACGTCGAGTCCTGGTCGGACAGATCGGACGAAACCTGTCACCGCCAGCATTAATCGCGGCAATGCTGGTGAGTGGCGAGGGATGGGCAGCCGCGGTCTCCTTCTGCGAGGACGTTATGCTCCAAAAGGAGGCCGCAGAGCGGGATCGGGAGAGGGCCGATCCCGCTCGAAGGAGGCGGCGAAGGGGACGTGGCAGAGGTCGCTAACTCCCCAATCGCCGCCTAAGGGTCGCTGCGGCCACATCTTGGGGCGATGTGACCGCTGTAAACGACCCGAGACAGATGACACTCCGGTGCGGCCGGGGGCTCTCGTCTAAGGCGGGATGCTGTTGCGCCTTTTACGCCGTAGAACAGTGAGAGGCGCGGTAGCGTCCTGCCCCAGGGTGACTACGGTCACTCCGGGATGTGCCTCAGACATGAGGTACGGCAGGGAGGACTCCAAAAGTCGCCGATGCGTTCCTGGAGCTCCTTCCGACTGCCGAGGTAGGCCGCCGCGGGGTTTAGTGGGTAGACCGGTTCTCCGGGAGTCCCACACACGCCCTACGTGAAAGGGTATGGTGCGAAAAGCATTCCCCGCGTGCAAAAAAAAAAAAAAAAAAGGAGGCTTATCTCTATATTCTTTTATTAGTACCTTTAGATTATGTACAAGATCAAATTCCTCCAAAAAAACAAAAACCCAAAGGTATGTACATGTTGTGTCTCACAGCGATCACTTCATGACGTGTGTTGTGATGTTGCCATCTAAATTAACCACATCATTAAAACACTAACGTTTAATGATATACCTATCCACATTGTAAAAGGTATTTTATAAAATTGAATTTGATATCAGGTTACTTTACAAAAAACCCAAAGGTGCACATTAAGTTTTTTAATTATTCAAAAGATGTAATTGACCTGCCAATTATAAAATGATGTTGAAGAGGGCTTATATAAAGTTTCAAAATATAATTTGTGTTGTACTTTTGATAAAAGATACAAGGTTTAGCGAACCAATTAAAACAATAAGTTCTTAATTAACATCCTACGATTTGCATCTAGGTGTATGTGCCTTGTAGGTGAAGACACATACACCGTACACACGTATACATGTTTAAATATATCGACTTTTTTTTCCTTTTTATTTAGTTCATAAGTCATTTAATATACAGCGTCACTTATGAAATAAATGCGTTTTCTTTCTTTCATTCCGACTTTAACATTTAGTTCGTAATTTTATGATCATCAGATACCTATTAACACTTACAAGTTTAAACTTTTGCTTACTTGGAATGCTTAAGTAAATTGAATTGATAGACCGGAAGTAAATTGCACATATAAATATAACTGTAGAGAAAATAAAAAAAGTTGACATATTTTTTTTAAGTTTTTATTTCACCAGTGCATTTATTAGATATTGAATTTAATATATTTAAACATACTACATAATATATAAAACAGAGCTGTAGTGATTCCCATGTGCTGAAGTTGAGTTTGTTTAAAATCTTGAAATCTTCATTATCACATTTTCTCTTTTTAGGTGCACCTCCATGTTGAATGGTGGTTGTTTTTGTTGAAATGATATTAGAATGAAGGTTATGTGATAAGCTCCTCAGACCAGTACTAAAAGAATCAAGTCTTTCAAAGTGCGTAAATTTCCGTGAAATTACTAATTTTTAAATTTTATTTTCCAAGAATTTTGCAATCAATCAATATCTAGTGGGTCTAAAGGCTCAATCGTCAAGCCTTTAACTCCATGTACTGTTGTATTATAAACGTCAGATCCTCCTTTAGTAACACAATTCGGGTCGTCTAGAATGCATATTTTTTTGGCTGAAACACACGATGTATGTTTGAAAAAGAGAGATTTTAGTAACCATTCATTCCAAAAAAACATTAGTTAACAGATTGTTTTTAAAATTATATTATCAAGTAATTTGTCAAAAACAAAATACTTGGCAATGTTTTGATTTTGGTATTTATTTTGGTTTGTTTTTATAATTATAGAGTTCGTTTTATTAACTTTATTTTATTTGATTTAGTCAATTAGTACGGTTAACAAATAATTTTGGTCATTTAATTTATTGTTTTTATTAATTTATGTTTGTCTCTACTTACATGGTTCAGCAGAATATGTATGGTATATGAAACCAAGAAGAACGATAAGAGACTTTAAGGTATTCATTTCGTCTGAGTGATTACAACTTACTGATCATCCAAGACATATTCCCAAATTTATACTGGTTAGTTTGGTCATGACACACATTCTGTGCCTTTAATTCAGGCGATGACAATGTAGTTTTATCTGGTAATTAATTTTTGGTTCGTAAGGGTTTGATAATATAAATTTAAATACCTATCTTTTACGTCATTCTGTTTAATTATTCCACAACCTACTTAGTAAAAGGATGGAACGTTATTCGTGTGTTGCAACTGGAAGCAACGTATTTGACGAATTTAATAAATTAAACTTAATGCGTAAAGAGAATTATCCACTTTAAAGTAAATTTCGTTGGAGGAGGAATGTGATATTTGGAATACTTACAGTTTACACGGAGATAAAGTTTAGAATATTAAAATTTATTATCATTTATGAATTATGTGAAAATTCCAAGAAAAAGCTATTTATTTATCTGTTTGACAGCCAGAAGTTGTTACATTATTATATTCATCGTGTCAACTACTAAATTGGAACAATACAGTGATACTTCATTTATTCGCGTAATTTAATTAGTAATCACTTAATTTATGTAAGAACTATGAAATCAAAATCTATTTACGATGAATTTATTTATCGACGTTTAGTGTACGTGGAAGCGCAGATCAGTCTCGATCGAGCGATCGGGCTGTACGGATCTGTGTACGACTGTTGGTAAGACCTTGGAATACATCTTTCATTGTATTTACTGAGGAAAACACATTTATCATGCAAAGAAGTCATTTTAAAAACAACCTAAACATCGGTCCTCCGTCATCAGAAAAGGGATACATCACCGCATCACCTATTGCACGCCACTTACATCAATTCTTAGCAAAGCATCACACCACTTAGTCTTTGGGCGTCTTGCACATCACATCAACAAACTGTAATGGGAGGTTTTGGCCTATTATACCACGCTGACTGGAATGGTTGGTATAGGATTTGTGTCGAGTTGGGTCACGCGGCGCGGCGCCTTTCCCGCTTTCCGGGGTGGGCTGTCTCCAAGCTCGACCTACTAGAGGAGGCGGCCATTATTCACTTTTGGCTGTCTCCGCAGGCCTCGACCGAGGAGGTCGACATGGGGCTGGTCGCTTCTGCGATGCGATTACGCAGATTTGCGATGCGGCCATGCCCCGCGTTCGTGGTTGTCGGCCTCCAAGGAAGGAGGTCTACTGGTGGTCCCAGGAGTTGGCGGACCTCCGTGCGGCCTGTGTACGTGCCCGGAGGTCCCTCACCCGTAGTCGGCGACGTCACCGCGGGGTCGGTGGGGAGGTGGACCGGCTTCATGAGGAGTACCGAGAAGCTCGGAAAACTCTGAGGCTGGCCATCTGCCGCGCCAAGGATGCTAGTAGAGAGGAGATGCTGGAGAGTCTCGAGCGTGACCCCTGGGGTCGCCCTTATCAAAAAGTCAAAAGTGGCCCCCCCCCTTACGGAGACTCTCCAGCCCAGCTTCCTGCAGGAAGTGGTCGAGGGCCTATTCCCGCAGCAGGCAGAGCACACACCCCCGTCGATGGCTGCATCAGCTGGAGACGTCGGGGGCAGCGAGGCGGATGATCCGCCCGTCAGGGAATCGAAGTTGGGGGCGGCTGTTCTACGGATTCGATCCAAGAACACCGCCCCCGGGCCGGACGGGGTTCCAGCCCGAGTGTGCCCGGGTGTCCTTGGACATCGCCAACGCCTTCAATAGTCTGCCATTCAGCTGCATCAGGAAAGGGCTCCGCTACCACGGAGTGCCAGAGTATCTGAGGCGGCTGGTGGCAGACTATCTTGAGGAGCGAACCGTCATGTACGAGGACCGAGATGGTGTCTTGAGACGCAGGGCCATGTCGTGCGGTGTTCCGCAGGGGTCTGTCCTAGGACCACTCCTGTGGAACATTGGATACGACTGGGCCCTTCGAGGGCGTCTCCCCCCCGGGCTGGGTGTAATCTGCTACGCGGATGACACCTTAGTTACGGCCCGGGGGGCTAACTTCCAAGAGGCGGCGGGAGTTTCCCTATTATTAGTAACATTATTAGAAGTATTTTCTTAACCTCTTTAACTATTTAAATGTTTATGTCAGGAGTGGGTTTACATTGGCTAGGATTCGAACCCGCTACTATTCCACGCAAGTTAGACGGATTACCCATTACGCTTCAGCCACTTAGCTCATTTTTAGAGATCCTCATAATGTATCTTATCTATTTAAATACCATGCACACATGTAAATTAACCAAAAATAAAGGACAACACATGGATTTTGAAAGGGTCTTAAACCAAAAAGTTAATGACTCAAGTAAGTAACAACACGCAGCCAATTCCGATTATCACGACTGGATGCCTTGGTCACGTCGCCGCTTCTTACTGCGCTGAGTATTGTAGGTGAAGCACAAACTCATTATTTTGAATCTGGGTGTTCCTTGTGTCCATTTTGTCTCTAAAGTCTTTAGAAAAAACTACTGCAATTTAATGTATGCTTTAGCATACTCAACTAAAATAAATAGTCATAATATAATTATAGTGCATACGAGTATGAAAGGTCCCACTCTAACTCACTAAAAATGAAAATCTGTGGGCCGCCAGTACTCTGGGATCATATTCAAGTACTTAACACATCAAAACTATTCAATAATTTTATATAACGATTAGTTTAAAAGGAGAGACCTATGTCCGGCAGTGGACTATTAAAGGTTGTTGATGATGATTAGTTCTGGATTTAGGTGAGCTGTTTTTTCGGCTAGTTCAATCTACTTGATTTACCATACTCGAACAATACTACCTACGTTATTTAACAAATTTCCGTTGAGTTCCGTTCCGCAGGCGTTCATGGACGGCGGTAGTCACTTTCCATCAGGTGACCCGTCTGCTCGTCTGCCCCTCTAATATAAAAAAAATAGTTACAGTTATTTTCTATGTCAAACTTTAAATTAGTAGTATCAATTTGCTAAATAAAAAAATGTTACATTTAGATATAGTGAAATTTACAAATTTTGGTAATTAAATTATCGATGGTTTTGAACAAGAAATGACGTCAATAAACGTCACGCAAACTCATTATGTCTACATCATAATGGAACTCGTGAAATGATAACAAAACAGGTATAATATTGGTAATACCTAAATCGTTAGCATTTACTTTTCAATACTATTTTGTCAATTCCTTAATTTATGTGATTTGACAGTCCTTAATTCCTAGAAGTGTGGCATTACTCATTTCAAACTTTGCCTGATCTAGTAACCCTTCGATCTTTTCCCGGCATAATGGATCTGTGGGTTTAAGTACATCTTTGATACCCGATACAGCACAAACATGAACTCTTTAATCTTATTTATACACTCCACGTCTTCTAAATCACATGGATTTGTGGTTATAATATAATAAACAGAAATAAAATTTAATCCATAGTTTCAGTTATTCAGTTTTACCTTACTAATAAAACATCAATTTTATCATTTAATTTTCAAGTTTCATTTCACATCAACAGCCTTTAATAGTCGAACTGCTGGACATATGCCTCTCCTTAGAAAGAAGGTTTTGGCCTACTATACCGCACTGGCCAGATGGGTTGGTAAAGGGTTTGCATCAAGTCTTCCTTCTCTTTGCAGTGCTGTTGTCCTGCATAGTTTGCTCTCTTAATCGGCTCTTACGACACCCACGGGATAAATAGGGGTGGTGACATTCCGTATTCACGTAAATCGGTCACCACACACTTTTTTGTTGGTATTAAAACACTTATCTCTATGAATCATTATAGTTAATGATTCATGGAGATAAGTGATTTAGTAATCATTTAGGTACATGCAACCAAGCAAGTGATACCTAGATTTTTCACTGTTTCATAAGTTCTCGTGTTCAACGTCTTTAACAGTCGTACGGAAGATCTCCGGTTCAAACCGCTGCAGGTCAGAGAGACTCTTTTTGAAATACCAAAAATATTCATATTAATATTTACAATGGGTATGAATTTGTAAATATAAAGAAAAGATGACCGCACAGACAAGATAGCTAATATTACATAAGTATGAGTTGAATTATTGCGAATTTGATATGGAGCTTTCCTACCAAAGTTTACCAACATTGAACGAAGACTTCACAGCGTTGCAAGAAGAAATAATGAAATTAACAGCACAACTACCGATAGCACATATAGATATAAACAACCTAAATATAGAAAATACCACTTAAAAAAAACAATTAGAACATTGTGAAAAAAAGATTAACTTCTATAAATCAGTGGCCGATACCGAGCATTGTGAGAAATAATGATACACCTAGAGACAGTTCTTTTCAACTGAAATCTGACAATTAAATGGGTAACAAAAGGAACTAAGGTTTCAAGTAACATGAAAAGACTATTATCGACATACACCCAAAAGGAACCTAGTATAATGAATTACAGAATAAACAACATACGTGCGTACAGAAGAGTAATCGGGTATGCAAAAAGGTTGGCGGTGGAGACACATATGACGACACTACGAAATGTCTGTACAGAGACCTGGAAATTGGTAAATTAGTCCATCAACAGAGGATGAAAATCACTTAGGCCCAATATTAATCTAACCATGGACGACAAAATAATGACTGCACCTTGAAATGTTGCAAACACGTTTGCCGAAACACAATCACTAACGACAAACAAAGAGAAGGCAATAAGTAATTTGGTAAATTCAACAGTAAGGGTGGCAACTGATACGAACTATATACCCAACACTTTGTCCTAATGAAACAATAAAAATAGTAGCTCAAATGGCAAATACAACCTCTTGTGGTTGTGAAGAAATTCCAATCAAAATAATTAAAGAGAATATCAATGCCCTTGCTTACCCACTTTCACAGTTTTTCCGGATCAAATTACATTGGCAAAAGTTATTCCTATGCACAAAAAGGGGTCAAAGAGTGTACAAAAAACAACAGACAAAAGAGTCATAAAAAGTCGGTTAATGGCACATTTGAACTTGCAAAGAGTTATCAATCACCGGCAATTTCGATATCAAAAAGGTGTTATTACCGCAGATGAAATCTATTAGTATACATTGGTGGATGATATAATTGTAAAAATGAATGAGGGTATGAAAGTGGTATGGATATTCATTGACCTGAGTTTTGCTTTTGATACTATAGACCATGATTTACTATTATCAAAATTGGAACATTATGGTGTAAGAGATTAAGAATTGCAACTTAGGCCTTTCTATCTACGAAATAATATTATTATTATTATTTTTCACAAATCCAATATAATAAGTGTTAAACGCGGAATTTCTCAAGGGTATATATTAGGCCCGATATTTTTCATGACATTTACAAATGACCTTCTAAATTTCTAAGGATACGACCAGATGCAAAAAATACGGTTTTTGCAGATGACACTAACTTAGTTATAAGAGCAAAAAATCTAGTAGACTTGAAATCATCTGTAAATAGAATATTGGTTACCATGGACGAGTGGTTTTCGGCTAATGGCTTGTGGATTAATAGCAATAAAACAAATATAATACTTTTTAAAACAACATCTAGAAATAGAGTGAATTGGATATCAAATTACATGTCAACCATATCCACTATACCATAACCATGTTCCACACACTCTTGCTCCGTACCATGGCGGCAATCACGTTACCGAGCGAGAAAACTCCTACTCGCCCTGGGGGGCTTAATGCCCTGGACATTTTCTACCAGCCAGCCTTTGGGTGGTGTAAAAATCTATTAAGGTAGGTGCACTGAGGTTACAGTTTGTGATAGTAGTTATACCGTTTATTGTTTTATCCAAGAATATAAACACTGTACATTGGTGTTTATTTTTTTTTAATTTATTATTTTACATTATTACTCACATTATTTCTTGTAAGTTAATCATAGTAACATGATATTAAAGTTAGAGTAGCATAAGAATTAATAAAAAGATGTTAACGAAATTACTAAAATTATATTTTTCTGCCAAGAAAATAACTTCTCAAAATAACAATCAGATTTTAGTAATCAATGAGTTTTACTCTATTATAAATAATCATCACAGAGTAAAAACTAACTTAAAAAAACATTCATGAACACATGTAACTACAGCAATTGCATACAAAAAAGAACAAGCATTATTATCAAGTAGATTTACTTCTGGTAATAAAATGAATAAAATAAAAGCTTTAGAAAAATCTTTAATAAAACCTACGATTAAAGATATGTTGTATAATAAACCAATGTAAATATTTTCCTTATTTAAAATATATTTTAAATTTCTTCTACAGAAATTAGCGAAAGCATCAATTCTGTAAATACCGATCTCAATATCCCAAGGTAAAGATTGTGGAAATTGTGAACCTACATGTAATGCAAACATACATAATATTTTTAATCTCGTAAAATAAATATTACTTTCTTAAAAGGAAAACGTTTTTCACAGTAGACGAAGCGATTTTTTACGGCGTATGATAAAGCAAATTACAAATAGACAATTTGTTTTACATTTTCTCGGCCTTGACTCGTTTTAAAAATAAATTGAAAATGTATCTTACTGTTTACAAAAACTTGATACTTGAAATAAAATCATAGTTGCAAGTATATAGATTCTGTGAATGTATGCATTTTAATACAATACCTATTAACGGCATAGTCAGTAATGTGTTTGAAGACAGAGGTTTCGGTAAAGACAAGAGGTTTACCGAAGATTTTAACAACATAATAATATGTAACATCCACTTTCATTTTAAATACTAATGTGTCTTCCATTACACAACTGAAATGTGCATTGTAATATAAAAACGTATTGTTATTATGTGTTATTAAAAAAAAAATGTTGTATAAACTGTGATAATTTGCATGTTTAAAGTAACAGTGGCAACCTCATTACAGCCGAGCGACCGATGGCGTAATTCTACACAAAACTTTTTTGTTTTTGCTTTTTTCAGAAGGTAAAGCATAAAACTGTTAATGCTTTTTACAATTTCATAAACTTCTTATCGTATATTATGTGAACTCGACTGGTAAACAAGACCTGGTAAAGTAACCTCCTAATATTAATCCGAGATCCATACTGTATTTTTATCATCCTAAAATAATGTGTATAACTTTAATATGTTATCCAAACATAACGCAATCAGCACCTTATTTCACTTGTCTCGTTTATACACGTAAAATACAACAATTAGTTATACTAACTTAAAGACTAACAGAGTATTATATAGGCATACCTATACGTATAATAAGCAAGTCTAATAGTCGATTAGCAAACCTGATATCTAATAGTCGAGGTGGCGCGGCGTGATACCACAACCTCTCTGAAAGTTGGTGAAAAGGTCCCTCACGTCACTTGCTACAACCAAATATTTGCATAATTTCTTGAAGATCGCTTTCTGCGCTGAATATTGTGGGTGCGAATCCTCACATGGGACAACACTTTGTATGATCCACAAATTGTTGTTCTGAATCTGAGTATTATTTGTGTCCGTTTCATGTATGTTTGCAAAGTCTCTCTCAACACACAGTATTATATAGGCATACCTTTATAATGAGCAAGTCTAATAGTCAAAAATCTATGGCCACACGGGCTCACAGAGAACATTAGTGTGAAGAAATTCTTTTGTTGCATTTCACCGAGTGAGTGAGGTCACGGAGGAGCCAATCCTAAATTTTGTCCAAGTATTTAGGGTATGCTCCTCCCGTTGGCACTTAAATGTCGGCAAAGTATTTGTAACTTTTAGTTCCGGGTGTCTACGAGGTATTAAAAAGATAATAATAGTGTTTGAATTATTTATTGATCAGTACAGATTTTGATGCAATAAACCATAAAATACTTTTGTAAATACTACCACTGTTAATTGAAATATTAGTCTATTAGAGACGTTACAACTAATAAAGATTTATCTACAAAATAGACAAAATAGAAAGAGTTGATGATAAACGTCAAGAGGAAATAAATTAATAGAAAAAGAACTTTCGAATATCTAAGCTCAATGGATGTTGTGAAAACCCATTTTCCATCCGTAAAAGTTAAAATTTTCTTCTATCAATTGATTGCACTATAATTTAATTTCTTTCACACAGCTTTAATGCCATTAACTGTATTATAATTTGGAAATATATATTTTTTTTATTTTTTGGGATATCTATGTCGGTCACCAATTTTAGTTGTGTTGGGAATAATATTATCTGTACCGTCTGCGGGGGTTTACTAATTTATTTATTTTTAATTTTAAAAAGACAACTCCCGCACTAGGAATAAATTCTGGGTCGCGGGTTATAGATAGATATATCAAGACATAGATATATGGCTGGAGTAAATATGTTGATATGTCTAAAATTGTAATTTGTCAGGGCGTCTATTTTAAGGTTTTGACCTTGTCTTGTAAATTCGTAAATCAGTTTAACGTCTGTGTTTTAGTTGTTTTAAGTTATTTTATACCGTCTTTTAAGTGACAACAATAAATAAATTCTTCATGATTTTAATAATGAATTGGCAAATAGTTCAATAAAGAGTTATCAAGTTATTTACCGAGTTGTTAACTTGTTCAGAAACAGTTGTCAAATAATTTACCGTCTTCGCTCACTATTCATCGTCAGTAGCTAAACAATGCAATTTTAAAGATGAACACATTTATTATTATTGGATAGAAAACAGATAACGAAAATTAAAAAAAAGATCATTTTATGAGCTTAGTGGTCGATTCGCATAAATTTGTTATAATTAATATTTACTTAATGGTCGATTGACCCAAACTAAATTTATTAGTATGCGAATCGACACCTCTAGAAAATTAGCCAATTTGCACACATTGTCTTATATTAAATTTAGGCTTAGTGGTAGCTTCACAAAAATTGAATTTACCGAATTGACATCTCTAGAAAAATAAATAAAAGACATTTGTACCTTCGATAAAAAAATATTGCCAATGGTGTCAGACTAGCTAGCGGCCCACCTGATGGTAAGTGGTAACCGCTAGAGCCACAGTCTAGCCGCTGCCTACCATATTTAATATGAATATCAATGCGAATGTTTGGATGGATCGATGGATGTATATGTTACCACTAATGTGCGTAAATCAGGTAGAGTTCAGATTAACTTATTAATCTGCAAATTATCGGGTAGAGTCCGATGAAGTGGACCAAATTGTTTCTGTTCCTACAATAACTAGATAATTTGCAGACTTTCTAAGTTAAATTTGGATTAGGTTAGGTTAGAACGGTGACCATTGAAGTGCGAAGATTTTCTTCAATAAATTTCATTTCAGAAAATGCGTGCGGTTTGGCACAGCATGTTTCTAGATGTATCGATTCACACACTAATAATTTTGTTAAAATTTGTTTACCACTTTAAAAAATATTAATTTTGAAAAGGGTAGTCTCTTTGGTGAAGGCGGTTTAGGCCCAGATACTTCATCTGGGCCTGAACCTCCACGGGAGGTAGCTCTTTGTCGAAAACTTCTGACAGCCACTCCAAAGCTGGTCTTGTTATATCTCTAGGTCAACCTCGCTTAATTGACTTACACTAGCAAACTGTGGTGTTTCAGATTAATATTTTTTTAGTTTATTAAAAGCATGTTGTTCAAATGAACAACATGCTTGATTTGAGTAAGTAGAAAAAAGCAGTTTAGCCGTGGATCGCAAAAATTTTTTCGCACACTTTATACGAAAGTACCTGGCCGTGGGGTCTGAGCCTGGTGGTCACATTTCGTCCATAATTTTTTAACGTTAGGTGTTTTCTTCAATGTCGTTGACCAATATATCTGGAACGGTTTATCTCAATTACATCATGGCAGGTTAACATAATTAAATTTTAGCGTTTTTTGGGATTTTTTACATAATTTATAAACAGTAATTAATTGTAACATTCTGTACGAGTACAAGAATAACATTTTATCCTTTAACTTCCATGTTTGTATTATCAAATCTTTACAAACCAAAAGGTAATTATCAGATAAAATTACATTGTCATCGCCTGAATTATAAGGGCACAGAATCTGTGTCATGACCAAACTAACCAGTATAAATTTGGGTATATGTCTTGGATGATCAGTAAGTTGTCATCATTCAGACGAAATGAATACCTTAAAGTCTCTTATCGTTCTTCTTGGTTTCATATACCATACATACTCCTATTCTGCTGAACCATGTGAGTAGACAAACATAAATTATTAAGAAACAAACATTAAATAATCACCATACTTATTTATTAACCGTTCTAATTTACGAAATTAAATAAAACGAAACTTCATAATAATAAAACAAATGTACCAAACTAACAAAACACCAAAATATTTTTTTTGCCATCTACAATATAAATAAAATAATTCCATAAATTTTGTTGTATATTACTTGATAATATGATTCTAAAAAACATCTGTTAACTAATGTGTTGTTATCTTTTTTCTTTAGAATTAATGGTTACTAATATCTTTATTTTTTTTACATACATTTTGTGTTTCAGGCAAAAAAGTATGCATTCTAGACAACGTGAATTGTGTGACTAGTGGAGGATTTGACGTTTATAAAGCTGTTGTAAATGGAGTCCAAGGCTTAATTGCACCTTTAGACCCATTACATATAGAAAAAATTGAAGGAGTATTGGAAAACGTAAAATATAAATTAACTAATATCACAATGGAGGGTTTGAAAAACTGTACAGTCACGAAACTAACGTAAGTAACTTTTCAAATTGTCATTGCTGTTGTCTCTTTACTAGTTTGGAGATAGAAGACAAAATTTATCAGTAGTCTGAACCTAGCAAGTAATACCCGAGCATCGAGTCCGAGAATGTGGGTATGAGAAGCTTTGCTTTCATGCCTATAGTGACAGCAAAATGGTTGCAAAAGATTGACCAATCAGGCTCCAAGAAATCATTTCTTCTTTTTTCTCTTTTTTTTAAAAGACGAGTCCCGAATTAGGAATATTATATCCTCCGTCTCATAGGTACCCCAGAACGGTAGAAAATTTAAATTCATCTCAAATTGAATCCAGTCCTCCTAATTTAGCAAAACAATGTAAATGATTACTTTTAAAGGTAATTAAATAGACATTTAATTGATGAAAAGTGACTATCGCTACGCATGGATACCTGCAGCTCAATGGACAAGACCCCGTTTCCGCTTTTTCACTCAATTTAATTTATTTATATAATGTATTGCTTTCATTTTTTAGATTAAACGCGACTGCAAATAAATATGATCAATATCTACATTGTCCTAAATTGGTTTCACATTTTTACTTCGAAGCTCGAGAAAACACGCATAAACCAGTGCTTCGTGGAAAAGGAACAGCTACAATAGCTGCTTGTAAGTATTTATTAAAACAGTCAATAAATTGATACCTACATTGTCTTCCATGAGAAATAAAGGAGCCGTTCAAGCGGGGAAGTTGACGAACATCCCTGTAGACATGTGTGCAAAACCGCATATTTCATTTTCTAAATCAACATAAATTTCTTAGGACAGGCTATTCTGCGATTACCAACACTCATCTTTACTATTCCTTTCTATTCTTTTTTTGAAATTTAATACTATTTCTTTTTATTATTGACACTTATTATAACATACTCCTCGCTTGTAATGACTATACTTAGAGAAATACGAATTGGACCCGAAATGTTAATAAGTAAAGTAACTATGTAAAATCATAATTAATTACAGTAACAATAATTAACATTAGTATTTTTATTTTAGATGATTATGATATACTTAACTATGGACTATATTCAGTATTTGTGAATGAAGATCACAGGCCACATTTCTTTATTATTACTCAAGACTCCAAAACTAACCTTAAAGGAAAACTAGCATTTGGAATCACCAACGCCAATCTCATTAACACCAATAAAGGTAAGAATTTTAATGAAAAACAAATGGTCATAGCTATTTAAAGATTATGTGGGGTTCAAATAGTTACAGTTCGTGAACATATATAATGATGTGAAGATAGAAGAGGATAAAAATCGGCAAATTGCCAGTTGAACTCGAGTGAAGAGGCTAGAATTTAAATTCAAATGTTTAAACGCACTGTCTGATTGTGTTAAGTAATCACTTTAAATACCGTTTATCTGAATTATACTGTTGTCACGTAGAAAGTATATAATTTTCTGACACAATAATTAATATACTCGTAGTTCGACTTACCGATATGTCAAAACACGCTTATAATATAAAGTCTTTTGACAAAACTTTAAATTTTGAACATAAATAATAACTAAAATGTTTTATTTTCTTTGCAGTAAATGAAACAGTTAAGTACATGAATGACCGTTGGAGGCAAACCGAAAACTTCCTACATAAACCAATTGTCAAGAGAGCCATGAAAATATTATTTAATAAAATTGACATCTACATCAGAAAGTATACAATGGGAGAAGTGCTTCCTGATAAGAACGATACACTTTGTGAGAACTTAGAGAATGAAGTTCAAAAGTAGTAATGTCATTAAACTGCTGATCGTTTTGTGCTGTTCTGAGGCGCTTATTAAATAACCTTTATTGTAATATAACCATGATACTAGAATGTCCTTTAAATCACTTCTGCAATATCATTTCAACAACAAGAACCATTCAACATGGAGGTGCACCTAAGAAGAGAATTGGCGATGAAGAAGATTTCAAGATTTTCAATAAACTCAACTCAGCACATGGAAATCACTACAACTCTGTTTTATAAATTATGTAGTATATTTAAATATATTAGATTTAATGTATGTACTGGTGAAATAAAAACTTAAACAATTGTGTCACACTTTTTTTACTTGTGGTATACGGCGCCGCGGCGCTGCGTTTGCCCTTGGGCTACTTTTGCCTAATCTGTACAAGGGGGTTGTCCGGTTAATGGCACTGGTACGGTGTGGGCGAAAGCTCTGACTGCATAGAAGATGCACATATGGTTTCCGCAGAGGCAGGCGGAGGTGCTCCCCGAAGTTCATCGGCGGATGGCTGAGTTCCGAGCGGGTAGAGGCAGTCGGCCGGCGTGTTTTAAAGCTTGGGAGGGGCAGCGTCGGATCCTAACTGCATTTATCAGCGAGGATCTCTCTCTACCTGCCATCATACGCTTCCTGTTTTAACGCGGTCGCATCCTCTAGGAGGACGTCATTTTACGTTTACGTTAAGTTTAGTATTTGAGAATATACACAATATTTTCAAATACTAAACTTACATGAAATACTACCATTAGTTTAAAGATGATCAGAGGTCCAAGTGCAAGTCCATTTCATATCTACTCGATCGTCACGGTGATGGCTTTCGGTGTTGCGATTAGCCCATTTATTTCTGTGCGGAAATCCCATTGGATACCACCAATCCCGTGTTGGGTTGTGTGCTATTTCTGATATAGGTACATCAATGACTTACCAAAAGTACTAAACAAGGAACAAACATTACATGTCTTATTCGCTGGTGGTATCATCAGCGAATAAGACGGGTAAGTAATTAGTATTGAAATATATCACACAATTAGAAACTGTAGATACATTCAAATTACTTGGTATAACTATAAACACACATTTCAACTGAAAAGCAAACATCGAAACTACTAAAAATAAACTATCTCGATTCACCTACGCTGCAATTCATATTTAATGCAGCACAAACGAAAAAATCGCACTGTGATAGATATGGC
>CADEBD010000549.1:0-26365 GCA_902825455.1 Arctia plantaginis
TGCTTCATTTTTTTGTTTCGGTATACTCACCATTAGTAGGATTTGCATAATTCTTTTTGTTCAAGGGATTATCTAAAGGTCCTATTAAATTCATATACAGGCAGGCAGACAACGGAAACCTTAAAAAAAGACAGCAAAACAACCGCGATTGCTGCTAGGTTTTTAGTGCTCTTTAGTGTGTTAGTATTGTTTGAAGTCGGTTTAACTTTTTTTTTAAGATTTTACTTGTTAAAGTAACAGTCTAAATATTTTTTACAGGACATGTAGACATGTATTTAATATCTATTTATCGATGAAATAAACTGAAATGTAAGTAATTCGGGACATAACACACTGGCGCGAAGCACTAGTTTTTACAAAAACCACTTCCAGTAAGTCACATAATTAACCCAAAAAGTATAGATCTATATTGGTGTCTAAATGTCTCTGTAGTGTATCTCTTCATAAGCGGTGTCTCATTACCCAAAACCATCCTTTATACTGATTGTCACGACGATAATATCTAGTATAAATTTAAGATAATTATCACACTGTCAATATTTATCAAGGACAGTCTTAATGATGAAGATAGGTATACAAATCTTATTCATCAATGAGAAGATTATACCCGTGCTTAGTAATGATTAAACAATAGTGTCAATGTATTATTAATGTCATTGAATTGTAAATATTATCAAATGAATAAAACAATAATAAACAAAAAAAACGACGGTTTATTACGGCATTAGATTACTGCATATTAATTTTGTATTGTTTCGTAGAAGAAGAAACGACTAGAAATCTTAGTAGAGAAATGCGGATAAACAATATTATTATTTAAACCAACGGTTTTCATGGAAGTTGAAGTGATGTGACTGAAATCGTAATGATGATGAGTTTATACATATCTATACTAATATTATAAAGCTGAAGAGTTTGTTTGTCTGTTTGTTTGTTTGAACGCGCTAATCTCAGAAAGTACTGGTCCGATTTGAAAAATTCTTTCAGTGTTAGATATCCCATTATCGAGGAATGCTATAGGCTATATATCATCACGCTAAGACCAATAGGAGCGGAGCCACAATGAAGAATGCTAAAAAAACGGAGAAAATTTATTACCATTGAGTGACGCAGACGAAGTTGCGCGGGTCAGCTAGTTAATAATAAATCGGGGTTCGTGGCTAAGTGGTAACGGGTAGTGTTAACATTGCAAGATTAAGCAATCCGAGCCATATCAGTCTATGGATGGGTGACCATTCTTAAAACTTTAAGACAACTTAGCCGGTCTCAATTGGAAAACGAACGTCTGTGACAAACGTTACGGCTAGTTGGAGCAATAAAAAGTTCGACTATCTACAGAACTTCGATATCGCCTAGTACCTGGGTTGTGGGAGGGGGATTTGGGCTCCGGTAACCTCACTCACTCGGTGAAAGGCAACGAAAGAATTGCTTAACACCGGTTTTCTGTGAGGCCGTGGTATCACTCCGGTCGAGCTCTCCCACGGCTCTCCTACTCTTCTTTTCATCCCATTAAATTTCAATGAAATATACCACAATTTTTCCGTCCATAAATGACGGAGCTGTAAAGAAATAAACATAAAAACTACAACCAGATTATTAAACTTCCCCGTTTCTTACATTCGGATAAAAAAATCATATCATTTTCTACGCTGAATATTCTTTATTTAAAGAACGTAAGTGGCGAATGAAAGTAACATAAGACTTAGTAATCTGAAACAAAACTTGACGTGTTTTTGAAAATAAAATTTGTAAATTTAAATTACTTTTGTATCCACCCAGGAAACAGCAGAAAGGGGTAACGTCTATCTACATCTTATTTATTCACAAGAAAAATTTCTAAGTAGGGTATTGAAAAAGGGTCCAAATACGGCTTTTGTATTATGTATATGCTAACGAAGCACGCGTAGTCCATCTCCCCGCGCTCGTAACTCCCGCCCCACCACTACCCAAAATTTTTAATGAACGGTTCCCTTTCTAAAAAATGGGGGCAAATAGGGGACGATATCGTAATTTTTTTT
This sequence comes from Arctia plantaginis, assembly GCA_902825455.1. NCBI lineage: Eukaryota > Metazoa > Arthropoda > Insecta > Lepidoptera > Erebidae > Arctia > Arctia plantaginis. The sequence goes on from CADEBD010000549.1 coordinate 2,019, forward strand.
TAAAAACTGCAAAGATATGGGATCGAAATTTTAAAAAATTTCTTGTTTTTTAAAACAAATTCTTTTTTCTATTTTAACGTATTTTCTACGTTTTTTCTGAAAAATCTGTGAGAAATTTCGTGGATAGGATTTACCCGTTTTTTTTTTTTTCTAATTTTGCACCCACCCATAATCTTTTTAATAAAAAAGTGTTAATTTTGATTGTGCAAAAAAACAGTCAATTAAAAGGTTTTAAAAAGGGAAAGTGGTTTTTTTTTTTTTATAAAAAGTGGGGTTATTCAAATGCATCTGTGGAAACTGACGATAAAAAAAAAATCCAAGATAAACTATTCCCCGTTTTTTTCCCAGTCTTAAAATTGACGGGTTTTCCCCGAAAAAATAGCCCCTCATGACTTTGAGACCCAATTTAAAAAAGACCCTAAAACCCCTTTAAAAAACAACAAGAAAAATAAAAAAAACAAAAAAAAAAACCAAGGGTTTTCCCCTTAAACCGAAAAATTTGAAGGAAAAAACAAACCTCTTTTTCTGGGGAGACCTATTCCTGCATTTCCTTTTAAATTGGCTGTTTATGATTTTTGACCCAAAATTTTACTTGTGGAGGGACAGGTTTACTGGGATAAAATATTACCTGGCCTCTACAGCTGAATCCCCTTTAAAAAATTTCTGCTTTGCTACTGTTTTTTAAAACAAGTTTTAAATAAACCCTTATTTATCATTTTTGGCAAAAAGAAAAAGCAATTGATTGAAAACTCCATGAGTTTTTATTTTGTTTTTTTAAAAAGGGGTTCCTATGGCCCTCTTCGGGGCTTCATCTTTGAAACTTTCCCATGGTATTAATTTTTTTATCCCTGAAAATACATATGAAATAAAAATTTTTTAGCCCAAGGAACATGGGGAAAATGGTTCTAAACACCCACACATTTTTCCCAATTTTAAAAAACTGGGACAAAAAATCTTTCCTAACCCCGCATCGGGGCCTGGGACTAGAAGCTCGTAAAAACGCAAATAGATAAAAAACATTGTTGGTTAAGGGCATTTTTTGGGGTTCGTCAGGGGTCGTCAACCGTGGGGAGGCCTATTTACCCCAAATTTTCAAACAAGTTTGGAAAAAAAACTAAAAATAAAGTCTGCAGGTGATCAATTATCCCTGTATTTATAAATTTCAAATAAATACTTAAATAATTTATCCAAAATTTGTATTAAAAATATTTTTGACCAAATACTTTTTTTTAAATCAAAATCAAAGCAGCTTTGGGCCTTCCTTTTTAATTAATGATAATTATCTAACCCACGTTTTTTTTTGTTTTTCGATTTTAAATTTACAAAACATAATTTTTTTTTTTTTTTTACATCAAATGGGTGCAAAAACGGGTTTTTTGAAAAATTTAAATAGAAATTAAAAATTTTTTTCAGTTCATTTTTAGCATTTTTTTTTTGTTTAAATTTGCGTTTTTGGTGCACGAACTAGTTTCTTCCCTTTGGACAATTATAAAATTTTTTTAGGGTGATTTTTTGTTTTACGTAAGAAAGGGCCCTAGCCAAATTTTATGTTGTATATAACTATGTCATGTCAAGCTCATGGCTAAGCGGTACCCAGGGGATGGATGGGGGGCCATTTTTTAACCCTTTTAAACCCCCCTGTACCTGGGAGAGTACTTTTAATTCGGGGGTTTCCCGGGTTTTGCTACCAATATCTAGGCTCGTTAGGGGTATGGGAGTCCTAAAAGTCGAAAAAAGTCTTTTTTTAACAGAATTTTCCATATGTAAAGGGTTTTGGGGGGTCTGATAAAAAGTCGCTCCGCGTAAAAATCGAAGTTCGGCGGTATTGTAGTAACTAAAGCCGCCCAAAAAACCCAAATTTTTGAAAACCCTTCTTAATTTTTCTTCGTCATTTAACATCTTACAAAAACCCTTAAAACCAATAAAATTTTTTTATTATTAACATCCCCTTTAAATGACACCAAAAACAAAAAGAAAAAATTTTTTCCAATTAAAATTTTATCCAAAAAACAATATATTTAAATCTAAAATTATTTTTATATTTTTTTTGGTACATTTGATATGAGAAAACAACGACTGTCGCACAAATCTTTTTGGGGGCCCGTTTTTTTTAAATTTCAACGTCCCAAAAAACCCCCAGGGGGTGGAAGCGAGCTTAACATTAAACTATTTATTAAATTTTTTATTATCATGTAGGGTATAAAACCCAATGAAACCTTTAAAAGACCCCAAAAAAAAGAAAAAGCTATAGAAAGATTGTTCCACAAAATCTAAATTACCGAAAGCTAGTAAAAATATTTACAGACATTTACAATAAAAATTAACCTGGCTTGGGGATAACCTCACCCACTCTGTAAAAAAGCACGTAAAAAATTTCCAAAAAACCGGGTTTAAAAAATGATTATGAAAACGCTTTTCCCCTTAGCTTCACTTACTGCCAGATGGCGTAGTTTTTTAACGTCGCCATGCCGCTCCTACTACCTGAGTGTTGGGGGTTTCGATCCCCACAGGGGATTTAAAAAAATATTTCCTCATCGGGATTTTGCCCTTTTCAAACGAAAAAAAAATTTAAACCCATGCAAAAAAAATCTTAAAATTTAAATTTTTACTCCTACTAATTATCTTTTATAAAATAAAAAATATTGAAAGGTACCCTTAAGTTCGAACTCCGATTTCAGGCTTTTTTGATTTTTTTGACAAGCCCAAAACCCAAAAGCTGGGGCCATCTTTTCGATACTATTCCCCAATCGATAGATTAAAACACTACGTATGTAGGTGCAGCACGGCCCTACTAAAAGGAAACCGAAAAGCAAGCTGCCCCTCCTGCGAAATCTTTTAGTCTTGTATTTACATTAACTTTTTGTAATTAATCTTTTTTTGAAATGGAAATGAGGTTTGTAGTAAAGGTAACCAACATTCTTTTTGGATGTTTTAATACTTCGGTAATTTATAACTGTGTTTTTTGAAAAAAACCCGGTTTGGGTGGTTTTACTATGTGTGAAATAAAAACCCTTAAAAGGGGATGGAATGGGGCCTTTAATTCTTTTTTTAAAATATAAAATTCTCGTGTCACAATGTTAGTTACCATACTCCTCCGAAACGGTTTGGATCGTTTTTTAGAAATTTTGTGTGGCACATCGGTTTAGGTCTGAAATCAGTTTAACATCTTTTTTCATATCTCAAAATGACAGGTGTGACCCCCCCAAAATTTTTTTTTAAATATCTCCTAAAAAATAATGTACGACGTATGGCAAAAAAAAGGGTTTGCCGGGTCACTGTTTTTTTATATGTATTTTAAAACTAATCAAAAGGTTTATTTTAATTTAAACACAAATAAAATTTATTTTTTTTGGGGGTCCCCCTTCTGATACTTAAATCACTTTTAAAACGTTTTTGGCGTCATATCTGGCTTTAAAGCCTACGCCAACTTCACAGTAGATCCCCTTGCCCCTTTTTTCTGCATTTTTTCCCCTTCTTAAATAAAAAACCCTGCAAACAAAATGCCAAAATTTGATGTCGAAAAACACAAATTCTAAAAAACATCTACCTTCAAAATATTTGAAAATAGTGACCCTCGCCCCCTTTTTTTTTTTTTTTTTTTTTTTTTTAAAAAGGGGGAAACCCCCTCGGACCGCACCCCCCCGGGGCTCTCGTTCGGCGGGGGGGGTTTTGTCGCCTGGGGAACCAAACTAAAACCACACGGTTCCCTTTGGGGTTTCCCCTTTTTAGGAAAGGGTCCAGGTAGCTATCCCCCTTCTGGACCCTTCCCACGCCGGCCCGCTCCTAACGGGGGCCCTCCCCCCTAAAGGGGCCCTCTCTTTGGGCGGCGCCCGGGCACACGCGGCCCCCGCCCCCCCTCGGGGGCTGGCCAACAAAATGGGGGTGAGGGGAAAACCCCAAACCCCGTCCCACCCGGGGCACACTCGGCGGATGGGGCGCAGGTGAGCGCCCCTCCCCCCCGGGTTTTGGGCCGGGCGGGGATCGGGTCCGGTGGGGGGTCGTCCCCCCCGGGGCCTTTTCTCCCCCGCCTCCTTCTGCGAAAATTCCCCTTCCTCGCAGGGGTTGCGCCCGGGCGGTAAAAAACTGTCGTTTACCGCCTTTGGAGCAAAATTACGGCCGGTACCGGAGGACCCGCTCATGTTTTGTTTTTACCCGGGCGTTTGCGTCGCCCATGCGGGGAAAACCCGCCAGGGGGTTTGCGGGGGCCGGGAATCCTCACCGAGTCGAAGTGGGGGCAGGCGGGACCGATTCCCTCCTACAAACCGAGTACAGGTATTTTTCCGAAGAAAACCGTCCCCGGGAAAAGGGACCTGGTCCCCCGGAAAGGGAAGGGGGTCCCTGCGCCGCCCTGCCCACTCGGCGATGACCCCCGGGAGAGCCTCCCCCGGCGGCAAAACCAGGGGCGTGGTTTCCCTCCACCCGGAACGACCATCTCCCCAAAATAGGGGCTCGGCGACGGCTTCGCCCCACTCGCGCACGCCTTGGGGCGGAGGGCAAAATCCCTCTCCCCCCGGGAAAGTCAGCCACTCCCGATAAATTTTCGGGGGCCCTTTTCCGCCTCCAAATCCCAGGGGGGTTTTCCCCGGCCCCAAGGCGCAACCCCCCTCGGTGGACCCGGGGGGTTTAATCCGCGTAGGGCCCTCTGACCGCCAATACCCTCGGGGGGCGCCAAGGCGCCCCTTTAATTCGTGGCGGTCAGAGCCGCCACCCACCCGGTGAAACCTAAACGCCATGGCCCGGGAAAACCCCCCGGGCCGTACAGCCGCCTCGGGGGAACACGGGCCCCACCCAAATTGGGAAAAAAGTCGCCCAGGCGGAGGCGGGGTCCACCACTTCGGACCAACTGTGGGAAGTCTCGTCGAAGAGCCCCCTACCGTCTAGGACCAGACCCAGGAAACCTCATCTGGGCCCGGACCTTTACGGGGACCGACCCCGCCCCTCATTAGGCCCCGGGGGGGTTTGGACCAGGGAAGGGGCCCATGAAAAAATAGGGCCTCCTTTCTTATCCAGGGCCACCCCAAACCCAACGCCTCAAGGCGCCCGACCACCGGGGAAAACCCCCGTGGCGGCCAGGCGGGGCCCCGCCCCCCTGGAATTAGCCCCCCCCGGGGCCGTGACTAAAGTGTCATCCGCGTAGCAATTACACCCGCCCGGGGGGAGAGGGCCCTCGTAGGCCCCAGTCGTCCCCGATGTTCCACAGGAGGGGTCCTAGGACAGCCCCCGGGCGGAACACCGCAGGGACAGGGGCCCTGCTTCTAAAACGCCATCTGGGTCCCTCGTACTTAGGTTCCCCTCCTCAAGATATTTTTGGCCACCACCCGGGCCCAGGTACTCCGGCACTCCGGGGTACGGAGCGCTTCCCTGATGCAGCTAAAATGGCAGACTATTAGGGCGTTGGCGATGTTCCAAGGCACCGCCAACCCAACCCCCCGCTCCCCGGGCCCCCTCGGTCACGGCCCCCAAGGGCTCACGGCATCGATCGTCGAACGCCCCTCTCGGAAACCGAATTGGGCGTCCGACCGATCGGGGGGGCCAAACCCCGCAAAAAGGGGCCGGGCGATGCGGGCAGAGACACCCCCCTCAAAAATTTTTTCCCGCCCCCGTCCAGCAACACGATAGGCCTATAGGCCGCGACCGAAATTCCCGGGAAAGGGCCCTCCCGGGTTTCTGCAACAGGGAAAAGCTTTTCCCCCATTTCCAGCGCCAGGGGAAACGTCCGGACGCCAGGCTGCGTCCCAACAAATTTTCCCCGAGGTTTGGTTTCCGGGCATTTAAATCGAGGGCTCGGGCCATCACTCGGCTGGAAACCCCCTCCCCCCCCGGGGGCATGTTCTTTGGGTCTAATCCCTAGAAAAACCGCCCCCAACTCCGATTCCTGACGGGCGGAACAAACCCTCGCTGCCCCCCTCGTCTCCGGCTGATGCAGCCATCGACGGGGGGTGTGCTCCGCCCCTTTCGGGGAAAAGGCCCTCGACCACTTCCCGCAGGAAGCTTTGGGGTGGGGGAGTCTCCGTAAGGGGGGGCCCGCGGGGCGGGGCTTTTGACGCACCGCCGATAAGGGGGACCCCCGGGTTTACGCTCGAGACTCTTTCCCGCATCTCCTTTTCTACATCATCCTTGGCGCGGCCCCAAAAGGGGCCGCCTCAGAGTTTTTCCGAGCTTCTCGGTTTCTCCTTTATGAAGCCGGTCCCCCTCCTCACCGGCCCCGGGGGGACTTTGCCCCCCCCCCACTAAAGGGGGGAGGACCTCCGGGACGTACACAGGCCGCACGGAGGGCCCCCCAAACCCCCTGGGACCACCAAATTTTTTAAAACCCCCTTCCTTGGAGGCCACAAACCCCAAAGCGGGGCATGGCCGCATCGGGAAATCTGCTTAAACGCTTTCAGAAGCGACCCCCCCCCATGTCGACCTCCCCCGGTCGGGGGCCCGCGGGACAAACCCAAAAGTAAAAAATGGCCGCCTCCTCTATTTTGGGCCCTGTCGAGCTTGGCGACAGCCCACCGCGGGGAAACGGGGGAAAGGGGGGCCGCGCCGCGTGACCCCCCACGGGGTCCCGGGACCGGGAGAGCTCGAAAACGGTGTACAAATGATCCCCAAACGTCTCGACCTTTTTCCAACACACCAGTTCCTTGTTACTCGTTGGGGGACTGCAGGGGGAGCGAAAGAAAAGGGCCACTTTTCGGGCCCCCCCCTGCTGTCCCCACGCCCGTGTTGGTTTTGGCCCCCGTTCAAAAAAAACAGAGGCCCCCCCGACGCCGCCCACTCCTCGACGGCTTCCCCCTGGCGTCCGCCCCAGGGGAAACCCCCCGCAAAGGACTTTGCGTTAAGTCCCCCCGCACGAGGACGTGCCCGACACTATTTCCCCCATCGAGGCCTCCAAGTTTTTTAAAGGGAAACCCGAAGTCCCTTTAAGGGTCCGGTTTTTTGGGGGAAAAAAATACACCAAAAAAATGGTGAGTCCCCCCCCCCAAACGGCGGCAAATAACCCGTACCCTTGTCTCTTACGACCCGGGGGGGGAAAGAGCCCCGTGGGGGCCACGACTGCCACGGGGGCCGGGCCCGGTCCCCCCATCCAGTTTTTGGGCGGGGAGGGGCAAAAAAGGGCTCCGCGACTAAAGGCAACACCTATCCCCCAAATGTGGGGCCCTGGGTTTTCCGGGAAAAGATCCTTTCGCCGCCACAGTGGTTTTGATTCGTCTGGACCAGGAAGGGTTTTAGACTTTGGGTCCATTACTGGATCGTCTCCCACAACCTCCTCCATGGGCCCTCGGGGTCGACGCCCAAAATTGACCCCGGGGTTTGCCGGGTCGGCAGGCTAGACCCCGGGGTTTTGCCGAGAACGCGGGGAAAGGGTTGGGAGCCCCCCCTTTCCCCATCTGGTTTAAAATTGGGGGGGCTTTTTTTGCCGCCGCACACACGGGGCAGTGAGGGGGAAAACAGAGCACTCTGCCGCCTTGTGCCCCGGGTTTACCGCACGGGGAAACATAAACCGCTTTCAGTCAAAAACAAATCTCGCACTTGGGGGCGAGTTGGGGTTTTCCCCCGGGTAGGGGACTTGAATCACCCCCATCGGCCCCGGGGGGCCAGAACCGTGATTTCCCGGCATTCACAAGCCGACGAGCATGCTTTTCCCGGGGTCGCCCCAAAGCTTTGGGGGGCCCCCGGGCCCCCGGGACAACTCACCCCCCACCGCACCGAGGGGCCCCCCGGAAACCCCGGAAAGGGCCGGGGCCGAAATTGTGGTTTTCCAGCCCGGGGCACCCTCCCTTTTCCAAAGGGCTGCATCGCGGAAAATCCTCCGGCGTGATGGATCTCCAGGGCCCGGGAAAGCGCATTCCGCCATTTGGTGGGCCTTGGGGATCTTCACACCGTCCCCTGGGGGCAAAAATTTCCCCCCCAGCCTCGGCGAACTTGTCGGCCGTCTTCGCGCCTTCACCCCAGGGGGCTCGAATACTCAGCTCCCGTCTGGGCGCGGCGCAAACCTTTATCCCTGGGCCCTCCCGATTTTATAGCGAGCCCCGGGGCGGGCCCCTTTAAAGAGGGCCGCTATTGAGCCCGCCCTGGCCCCCCTCCGGGGACAGCGTGACCACCCCAGCCGCGGTTTTTTGGGGGGGGCCCGCAGCTTCCGCGGGCCCCTTTTTTTGGAAGGGCCCCTTGCCACCGGAGGGGGGAAAAGGGTGGGGGTTGGGCTGCTTTCCCGAAGGGAGCCCTTCTTTTCCCCCTTTTGGGACTTCTTTGACCCCTCACCTCCTTCCAACCCTCGTTGGAGGGGGAGGGGCGGGGGGGCCCCCGGGGGGGGGTTCGGAGCGGGGAGCGGGGGGAAAAACCCTCCACTCCTCGGCGCCGTTTTTTGGGGCCCCCTCCCCTTTTGGGGGCCCGGGGCCTGGGGCCCGGGGCCTACCCGGGGCCTGGGCCGGGGCCTTTGGGCCCCCCTCCCCCTGGGCCCCTTTTGGGGGGCTGGGGGGTCCCGGGGGCCCACGGCCCCCCCGCCCCCCTAAAGGAAAACCCCGGCCTCCCCCTACGGGAGGCTCGGAGCAGCGGCCTTAGGGCCCCTGCGACGACGCCCAGCGGGGGGCGCACGACCGGCCAGGGGGGAGTCTCGCCTCCAGGCCGGGGCCCGACACCGTCCCCCATAAAGGGCCCCAAATGCGTCAAAATTTTTTTGCAGTTGGGGGGGGGGGTTTCCCCTTGTTTTATGGTAGGGCCCGGGTGGGGGGGGGACGGGGCCCCCGCTCGGGGAGGTTCGTCTGGAAGCGGGCGACTGAGCGCTCCGCTCTTTCCCCCCCGCTCCTCGCCTCTCGTTGGGGGGCCTGCAGGCGAGACAAACTCGCCTGTCCCGGTCCTCCACACTCCGACACAGCGGAGGAGGATCCCTTAAGGGGGCCCTCACAAAGGAGGCCCCTTTAAAGGTTTTACGGACTTGGGCCACCTTTTTTTTAAAGTCCACCGCCGCTCTTGCCCCTCCTGTAAAACCCCCCCACCTACATCAAACTAGAGCAAAAGGGGTTTGGGAAAAACCCTTCGGCTCCGGGTCCTTGGCCCCCCCAAACCAAACAATCCAAAAATTTTTCGAGTAGTATAAGAAAGGGTTTTTCTATGTGTGTATTTTTCTTTTTTTTTTTTTCTTAAAAAAAAACAACTCCCGCATTAAAGGAAAATATCCTGTTTGGGGCGGGGGACTTTACAAAAATACATAAAACGGACAAAAAGAACCCCAGAAAATCAGAACAACAATTAGTGGATCCAAAAAAGGGTCCTCCCATGTGGGGGGTTTTAACCCCCAAACTCGCGTAGTAGGAAACGGCGTGGGGACCCCCTTAAACCACTCGCCCTCCGTGCGGGCAATTTTGTTATAAAATTGCCTTTTAAAATGCCCCCGGGGATCAGTGGTACGTAAAGCGACTGCTGTGCTAAGGGCTCGGGTTCCATTCCCCGGGTCGGGGACCAAAAAATTTGAAATTTTCTGCAAATATTTTTTTTAAGTTTGGATGTTTTCCCATGTTTTAATTTGTTTTATTTTTTTAAAAAAAAAAAAGTATATAAGTTTTTCTATCGTCCCCAAACTAGCTTTATAGTACAGGGTCTTCTTCTTTGAAACTAATGGCGTTTTTGTTCAAAAGTCCGAAATTTATTATTGTATATTTTAAAGGGGGGTTTGTTTGACTTGCTTTATAGAATGAACGGCCGTCCCCCCGTTTTTAATTTATTTATTTTTATCTTGGAAGACCAAAGTTTAAATTTTTATTTAAAATTTTTATAGGTTTCATTTTGGGCCCTACCCCGGTCTTTACGAACAGTTTTTCAAAAAGTAAGTGTGAGGATTTAGTATTTAAAAACGATTTTAAGTTTTACAAAAAATCAGTACAACACTTAATAAAATTAATTTTTCTGAAAAGGACTAAACTGAGTGCCCCCCCTCACCACCTGCTGCCCAGTCACAATACACTTTGGGCCAAAAATATTAGGCCCCCAAAAAATGCACAATTCCTGTTTCTGGAAATTTAACAATAAATAAAAGCTTATCCTTTGATTGGGATGCCGGGGTCACAAATAAATTCCTAGAAAACAAACAGCTACTGTTATTCATAAAAACCCCCGGTGACTGAAAAAAAAGGGTTTTTTTTTATCGTTCCCTTTTCAGTCCAAAGTTTGGGCAAATTGTGTTTTAGGACCTACCGAGGGAAACCAACTTTTTTTTTCTAACCCTAGTGTTAAATTGACCCGTAAATTTTTTTTTTAAAATGCCGAAAGAAGTGAAAATTTGTTTTTGGAAAAAACCCAGTAAAAATACAACTTTTCCATGGGAAAAAGGGAATCAAAAAAAAAAAAAATTGCAATCCCTGAAAATTTTTCGTTGCGCTTTGCAATCTGCTATCAACAATTTGCTGGAAATGGGAGTCACGCTAATTTAAAACCAAAAACAGGGAGAACGGGGTTTTACTTCAAAGCGCGAGGATAGAAAAATTAAAACACAAATCTAGGGAAAAATCGGAAGAAAACTCATCCCAAACTTGCTGCTTACTTTTTTCCCCAAGAGGGTGGAAAAACCAAAAATGCTCGGACCCCCAGAAAAAACTTTGGGGAAGCATCTTAAAAGGTCAAACCCCGGCTTTCAAAAGCTAACAAAGAAAACGCTTGAATGGCTAAACATTTTATTGGGGAAGAGGGGCCAATGGGGTTGGTCTGACGAACTAACTTTGGGGAAAGTAAATTTTCTGCTTTGTTATTAATAACATGGACAGTTATTTTTTAACAAAAATAATAAAATTTAAAGGCAGTTTAAAAAAAAGTTTTTTTTTTTTTTTTTTTCAACAGTATTTGGGAACGCGGGTTTGGGACCTCGTGAGGCGACGTGTGGGCGAAGAATCCCCGTTCGTGCCGATAGTAAAGCAGGAGGAGGCAGCATAATATGGGGGGTTTGCTGGCTACTGAGGGGGTTGGCGAAATGTTTTTTGCGAAGGTCGTATGAACGCGAAAAGTACAAAAAAAGGTGCTTAACTGCGTTTATCCTTTTTCGCAAACGATTTTTCGCGAACCACTTAAGGGAGTTTTTTCCCCCCAACATGCCCCTTGTCAAAAGCACGACTACGATCGTTGGTTTACTGAAAACAACTTGACTTGTTTTATTGGCCCGCGCAGTCACCAGATTTGAACCCCTTGAACTCTTTGGAGCATTTTGAAGGAAAAATTAAAGAGCTAGTATCACATCGAAACGACATTTAAAAAAGCTTTATCAAGAAAGGCATTCCATTGCAAGGGGTTGTACCCGCTTTTAGCAGCATGCCCGTAGAATTAGTGGGAGTAAATTTAAAACCAAAAGGGGGGCCGTTACATTTTTTTTTTTTTCATTCCCTTTTTGTGAATTTTAATGGTAATAATCAATTCAAAAAGTAAAGTTTTTTTTTTCCTTTATTTTAAGTAAAAAAGAGGGGGTAATTTTTTGCCCAAGCTATATGTCAAGTTCTAATTTTTTACTTTTTTTTTTAACGATTCTCGCCCAGAAATCCCGGGGGATAGTTCGCGGAGACTAATGGTAGGGGAATGGGACGTGGGGTCTCGAAACTTTGGGAGTAATAGTAAAGGGATCGGGGGTTGAAAGTAGACGGGGGGAATTTTACACGTCCTGATATATCCCCTAAAAAAACGAACGTCGCTATTTCACGCCCCTTGCTGAGGGCTATGTGTACTCTTTAATGTGTAGTTATCTTAATGTGTAACGGAGGGGGTAAAACTTTTCCCCTTTCTTGCCTGCATGTGTGGGAGTATTTCTTGAAAATATGTAACAGAAGACCAGGAAAAAGACGCTATTTTATTAATTAATGAGCGCGCGCGAACAAACGAAAACAAATAATAAAGAAAACAAAATAAAAACAATAATCGATTTTTTCTATACTCGCTCGTTTTTTTTTTACAATTTCATAATTTTCCCTTTTAAAAAATAAATTTTAATTTAAACATCTGTCTTTTTTATGCTTTCAATTGTAAAAGACTTTACAATATAAATACGATTAATCCGTATTTTTTAAAAAGTAAAAGGTTCTAACCTTAATCGATCAGGTCGTGATTTATGATCTACTAACACTCATTTTAAAAAAAAATCTTAATAAACAGCTATTTTTATTGTTTTTAATTTTACCTTTTTTTTGCAAAAAAATGCAGTAGTTTGAGGCTATGAAATGCCAAAAGTTGTTTATTTTTTTATCTCATTTTTACAAAGGCTTTTTGACAAGCGGGTCCTTGTTTGAATCAAATAGGGGTTTTAAAATCTCGTCCTTGACACCCCTTTTTTTCCCATCCCTTAGATTTAGTGCATTTTCCCCTTTTCATTTTTCCCTTTCTGGACTCCTTAACCTGTGCCCCATCCACAGTAAGTGATATAACATTGGGGGGTGGAGCGATTCCAAAAAAATTTGGGCATATAACAAAAATTTTGGAAACGGGATCAAATTTAATAGTACCCTTTGCTTCAGCAAACACAAAAAACCACCTTTGGACAACTGACCCTGGAAACCTGTTTAATAAAGGGGAGAGAAACAAACCGTAAAAAAAGTTAAAAATCACGCCCTTCCCCCAAGGAAACACAGGGGATATAAAAACATAAATTTTTCCGAAGAGGGCAGGTTTTGTTTCCCGTAAACCCAGAAGTTTGGGGAAAGACTGATAAAAAAAGGGGAGTATTGAAACCCAAATGGTTATTTTAGAGGAAGAAAAGGGATCGGATTTTCCCTGGGGTTTTTTAAACCGTCACCCGAGGGAAAAACCCCGCATCGGATTGGGTCCGATGGGTGGGTTTCACTTGCCTAAAAATTCAGGGTATTTTAAAGACCCTTTCCCTTTAATAACAACATACAGAATATGCAAATGGGGAACCATTTTGCCTTTTTTTAGTATAGTAAAATTTAAATTACAAACTTATGGTTTTTACAACTTTAACGGTTTAGTAATTTTATTTTAGGGCATGCAGTACTTAATACCGTACTAATTGTTTTTACCCTTTTTAAAATTTATTGAAACTGGGGGGAGCTGTGACAAAAAAGTATTATTATTTTAAAATATTATTAGACTTTCAAAAAGGCATACAACCTTAAAAAAACATCGTAAGTATCTTTAAAAGGGTATAAAAAATTTTTTAAAAAGACACTTGCAAACATTGACTCTCGGCATATTAATACAAATGACCGCACAAATTCGACTGAATCTAAACACAAGAAAATCAATTTTAAAATAGTTGAACCACTTGAGAACAAAAACTTTAAGTAATCGTGATTGATTTCTTCATTTGTTGAGGAGTTCCGTGGTCTTTTTTCAAACTCATCATCAGCTATATGAAATTTAAATGGGACCATTTAAATCGAACAAAAAAAAAAATTTTGGAAATCCGTCTATATATGACGGAGTTATTGCCCAACATACATTAAAATATCATATAAAAACGGAATTTATAACCTCCTCCTTTTTTAAGTCGGTTAAAAAAAAAATAAATTTGCCCGTTTTTGCAACATTTTTATTGATGCTTGGGTCCTATTCGTCTTAGCTGATGATATATCCCCATTCCTTCTTCGCAAATGGGTTCTGGTTCGAGCTGAAAAAAAATTTTTTTTGGTTGCATTTGGAAATGAAACACAAAAGTTTTTTAAACTCGAACCAGAATTTCTGAGATTAGTATGCAACTATGCAAATAAAAAAAAAAATTGAAGTGTCTTTTGTAATGTCTGTTTGTTTCCGGGTTTTAAATCTTCAAACGCCCGACCGATTTTGATAATATTCTCATCAGGTACCTGCTATATGGGTTTTTTTCTCTAAAAAAACCCTATAAAATTTTGTCCTTCCAGGAATCGAACCCACAAGGGCAGCTTTTAAAATTTTCCCGGGGAACTTAGTAGGGACCACCTATCTGTACAAAAATTATAAACTTATGTAGATATTTTATTCATACAGGGGTATTAAGCGATCACGTATCGGGTTCGTTTTTCTTTAAATTGTCCAACGTTCGACCGGGTTTGCTCGACCAGGTCAAGACTCACTCATTCGAAACGTCCAAAAAAAGTGAGATAAAGTGAAAATGCACCCATCTATTGTTTCTCCCCAACCCCTACCTTTTTAAAATTAATATCTAGTGCCCCTAGTCACATTTTTTCTGCACAAACAGAGGATAGACTGAATTTTCATTTGTCCTTAAAAATTTACAAAAATTTTAAAACAAAAAAATATCTAGATAACAAATACCTACTACAAACCCGGCAAACTTCTTCGTATGAATAAAATAAATAAAGGATTAATTAAAAAAATGGGGGTGGTCCCCTCCCCTTTTTTAAAGAAAGGAAGGGTTAAAATCTTTTTCAACCTGTTTCAAAACCTTTTTTTTTGCCCCTACACCAGGGAGGACCCGGGCCATTGTGATTCCCCCCAGATGGCGAGCACCGCTAGGGACCTATCCCAGGGAAGCAGAGGCTTCCCCTGCCCATCATCCAATCACTAAATGTTGCGGCCAAAACACATTTTTGTGCGATCAGGGGGACCCCTACTGCAGCAGTTAATCTCCCCAAGGTCCCCCCTCTCAAGGGGACGCGTTCCCGTTCCCGGTCATACCGCCCCGACGTTTCTTTTCTTTGGGGTCGGCCCCTCCCGTCCCGTTCAGCAGTCCTTTCCTAAACATTACAGCTTTACAGAAGAACCACGACCTATTCTGATACCAACCAAATTTTTAAAAAAAAAAATTAAAACGGTCGATTTTTTCGGACGGGTGTGACAAAACACCGTAACGAGATATTAATGTATAAGATACCCCCCGGCGATCTCGATCAGGATAATTCAAGAATTGCCTGGTCCTTTTGACTTTACATAAATACGAGAGATTTGCTGTGAGGGTTTGTAAAAAACTGTTCCTTTACTTTTTCGTTTTTTAGTTAATTAACAGCGGCGAGGAGTAAAAGGGCTTTGTAAAAGAAATAAATACTTTGTATATTTTTTCACTTTCCGAAAAAAAAATATTTATTCGCAAATCGAGAACATGTACATATTTTAAATGTATGAAAAAAATAAGTACACACAGCAACCACTGCTTAAATTAAATCCGAGCCCCACCTGACAATTTTTTTGCTTTAAAATTCCATCCCCCAAATTGTAAAACTTTTTTTTACGCCCACAAAGTAAAATAGCCTCTAAAACTAAAAAACAAAAAGGGGAGCTTTTAACCACAATACGAAAAAATAAAAAAGCACTTTTAAAACGGAATGGAGATCAGAAAACAGCACTTTTGGGTTTGTTTTGGGGGGCCTGATTTAAGAAACATTCCCCGAACTCTTAGAAAATTAAAAAACATTTTTTAAACACGCTGAAAAGGGGGAGGTCTAGCACGATGCAAGGTGATTTTCACGATCAAATTTTTGGGAAATTTAAATTTTACTACGTTGTGGGGAGTGTTGTCGTTATGAGAAAATTTATGTTTTTATGTCTGGAATAAAAAAATTTTGACGGACGATTAGAATATGAATTTTCCCATCATTTCGTCCATGGGAGCAACTACGCCGGACAACACACTCAAAGAGAAGGAAAAAATTGACGCAAACCCTATACCTGTGGCCAGCGTGGAATAGTAGGCCCCAAAAACCCGCTTACGTAAACAGGACTAAAATTTAAATTTTCAGAATTGGGGGATTTATACGATTCATCGTCACTTTAGGCACATAGGCAGTCTGGTACATATTAAAAACATATTAATCCCGGATTAAAGTGTGTTTCGGCCCTTACCGTTGTTTTATTAGATGAGTTTGGATGACAAAAGCTATTTTATTATTCCCTAAAAAAAGTGTCTATATCAAAGCAATTATTTTAAATTTCGCATCTTTGAAAAGAAAATTCGCTGCGTTCTATGTTCTCAGGGCCCTTTAAACTTGCCAAAAATTATTTAAACTATTAATTTTTTTAAATTTCCCGGGATTACATCCGTCTGTCCCGACAGCATTCTATAATATACAAGCCCGAGTCGCTACGATCTGGGGCCCCTTTGCTATGTTGTCATTAGTTTTTTGACTAAATCATTTCAAAAAATTTGGAGTACTCGACTTTCCTTTTCCCGTTTGTTTGTCCTAAAAATTTTCAATTTTATTTGGTTCTTTGACTTCAAAAGTTTATAAAAATTTACTGTAAATAAAGTAGCATGAGGAGGCTGAGGAGCTTTTTGGTTGCGTTTTTTAAAAGTAAACATTTTTTTCTTAATGTGTAAAAACAGGTGTTACTGAATAAAATTTGGGTGTTACGAATGGGCCGACTCGACCGGAGGATACCACAAAACCTACAGAAAAGGGTTTTAAAAGCGATTCTTTTGTTGTCTTTCAGGGGTGGGGTTACCGGAGCCCAAATCCCCCCCCCCGCTCGAGTCACGTCCAAAGGGCAGCAACGCACTTGTGTTTTTGAGTTGAGATTCCTGGGCGGCGGAGTTTTTACCATCTGACCGTCTGCTCGTTGCCCCCCTTATCCCATAAAAAATCTAAAAAAAAAAAAATTAATTTTTAGTTAGTGTTCGGATAACCCCTTGCCCAATGCCCGTTTTAAAGTACTACTACCCCCAAACTTTCGCTGCGTCTCTAATAGTAATAAATTGTCCCCGTTTTTGAAACATTCTTATTGGTGCTCCGTCCTATTGGTCTTAGCGTATAAAATATAGCCTATAGCCTTCCTGATAAATGGACTATCTAACACTGAAAGTTTTTTCAAATCGGACCAGTAGTTCCTGAATTGGGGGGGGGGGTTCAAACAAACAAAAAACAAAAAAAACAAACAAAAAAAACCCTTTAGCTTTTAATATTATTATGGATACAATACGAAATCATTATCAGATCGTAGTACTGCCAGTGAGGGCATTTTCTGTCAAAGGTTTGATAATTTTGCACATTTGACGTTTTTAAAACCAAACTTTGAAACCCAAAGTCACCACTAAATTGGCCTTTTGTTGAGTTTTGATTTACAGATCCTATGATAAACCAAAAAAAGTTTCAATAAAAAAACAGAGATTTTTTCAAGAGTATCTGCATACTTAAAAAAAAAACTTGCAAAAAGAAAAAACGTGCCCCTCAAAACCAACACCTAAATAGCGCCCATTTAAACCTAACTTTATTTAGAGTTAGACCCTGCTGGGGTAGCTGGGGGGGTAGTCACCAAGTTGAAAAATGTGTAAAGGGAAGGGCTAAATATTAATAGTGAAGAAAATACTTTGAAAGCCTTTTTTAAAAGAAAATGGGTTTGGGAAACCCTATCATATTTGGACACTAATGTTTGCCCTAAAAACGGGTGTAAAAAACTATAGATCTCCAGTATATTTTTTATTAATGTGGTACAAAAAATCTGTACAATGACATTCAAGTTATTGGTCGAGAATCTCAAAATTTTCAAGGTCTCAGAGAAGATGTTGGGACTATTCGGGAGTAAAACTGAAGAATTTCCAGGTAAAAGAAGCCTCTTTATTAAAAACGGCGGAAAAATCTTTAGTCATTGATTAAAGCTCCTGGTAACGTTTAAACTTATTTAATTATGTATTTTTTTTTAAAAAAAGGTTGACAGCATCCGTCCCCTCCGTGTCGTCCTGTCGGCCCTTTTATACGCACGACTTGCTACATATATAATTAAAAAAAAACCCGGGTGCTGTTTTTCCTACTATAAATAATCTTATTAAATAAATGTCCTTGCTTTATGTACGGGAAAATGGCAAAATGTTGACTTCAGGCTAAAAAACTTCCTTTTCCCTACATTCTGACCAGTTATGTGTCTTTTGGGGCTGTCGTTTGCAGAGAGAAATCACTGTCCCGAAAAGAAAAAAAGAAAAGAAAGGACGTGAAGGGGCTCTAAAGTAGGACATTTAAAAAAATTTTGGAAAGGGGCCCCTTTTCTACAATAAAATTGGGTACCTAGCCCCTTTTTTACGTGGAATTTCATAAACTTGTTAAATTTAGTAAGTAAAAAAGATACTTTCTACAAAAATTTTAGTCATTATTGGATATGAAAATTGGTTACGTAAACAACTATTTATTTGATACTGTTTATTGTACTTGTCATACTTGTTTTCCGTCTACAGTATTTTTGAAAGTTTCAAAAAATTCAAATAAAACTTGTGTTAATTATTAGGGGGGTTTTTAACCCTCGTCGCCCCAAAAATTCTTTTTCGTTTATGTGCCCCTTGCAAAAACCGATTTCTAGTCCAAGGGTCGATATTGACCCCTTTGGGGGAAACCCTGCACTGGGACTATCATGTGGGCTTATTACTGTTTTTTAAGTGAAAAAATTGTTTGGTGTGTCATTACTCTTTAAAGAGTAAATGAAAAGGGTTTTTTATTTTCCCCCGGATGGTTACGTTTAGGCTAAGAGAAATTTTAAAACGTTAATGGATCCCAATGATTCGTTTTCCCGTCTCCGGGGTTTTTTGGCGGGCGCCGCTTGAGGCTCAGTCGACGGGCCCCCGTTGAATTGGGGGTCCGCAAGCCTATTAAAAAAAAAAAAACGTATTTTTATTGAATAATTACAACCGGAAAAAATGGCGTAATATTTTTGTTAAGGGACTGCTTTTCCCCAAAGGGGGGGGGGTTTTCGTTTCCCCGCTCAGTCAAACATTTGTTTTCATGAACATTTAATTTTTTGATTTGGTCTAGGTGTTTCTATGTATAATATTTTATGTATTTACAAAAAAAAGAATATTTTATTTATATCTTGTCTAGTACCCATAGTAAAAAGCTCTGTTTTATTTTTGGGTCTAGATGGGGGTTTGTTAAATGTAAAAAAATATTATTTAAAATTATAAAAAAATTTTGGGTATTTTTTTTTTCTGGGAATGTTGACTGCTAAATGAAAACACTTCTGCCCCTAAACCGGATTGACGTGGGCCCGAGCAAATGAATCAGTTAGTCTGTTACCGGGGCCAGTTCAGGCTCGTAAAAACTCAGTTATTTTAAAGGTATTCCTATCGATATTCGATCACATGGTTAATTTTACTAAAAATGAAAGGCAAATCTATACTTTTAAAATTATTTGTCCAGACTGATGTTGATTTTCAACGCAGAGCAGAGTCTAAAATGCTGGGACTACAAACTTGAAATTTTAGGGAGTTAAAGCTTTTTTTTCGTAAAACACTTACCAAGAAAAGGGTTTTTTAAATTTCACCCCTAAAAGGGGGAAATTTAAGGGGAAAAAAATTTTTTTGGAAATACATCATTTTTAAAGTTAAAAAAACGAAAAAACAACGCGACCCAAGTCGCAAGGGAATAGCTTTTCTAAGTATTAAAAAAAACCGGGCAAGTGGGGAGCGGACTCGAACCCAAAAAAATTTTTAATCGAAAACGATTTTCATAAAAAAATTAAAATCCAAGGGATTTTAATTTTTCCAAACCCCTTTTTTTAGGGTAAACCCCACATTAAAAAGGCGTCGTTTCCCTTTCATAAAGAGCCTTTTTTTTTTTTTATTTAAAATTAAAAATTGTATGTTTTTTTTTGGATTTTTTCCCCATACTTTTTAAAGCAGTATTTCCAAACTTGATATTCTAAAATACCCATAGATTTTTGGGTGCCTTTGAGAGTATTGAATATCTTTTTTGCGGCTTTAAAGGGCCCGAAATTCTTTTTTTTTCCGTTAACTTAGAAGTTTTTTTTTTTTTTACAGTTTCAAGGACTGTAGTCCTGAGTATACATAGTAATTTAAACTCGTCCCTAAACGCTTTTTCCCGAGATAAAGGGACCGGACAAAAGGCGGGGGAAGGAAAAAAAAGGTGGTAAGGGTGCCTTTTTTTTTCTTTAAAGCTCGGAACCCAAAAAAATGAAAATTTTTTAAAAAATATGATCCCTTTTTTAAACCCCCTTTTAACCCCCTTTTGTTAATTTTTTACTTTAAGGATCTAAAAAAAAAAAATTTGCTTTTTAAACCCGGCAGCGTCTTTGCATGGGTCTGATTATAATCACCATGAAAAGTAAAGGGAAACCCCAAAAACAAATACGAAAACACGGAATTTAAAAGTTGCAAAAAATTTAAACCGCTTTAAATATTTTTTATTCTTTTTCAAAAATCCCGGGTTTTTATAATTTACGGAGGGGCCAATGCCCCAAAAATTCAATTAGCTTCCCAATTAGCATATCGTTTAAATGTCGGTACGTTTGGTACAAAATTGAAATACCAACTTAAGGTGGGGGCCCCCCTTTAAAAGGATTTCCCTAGCCAATGTTATTAAAAGGAAAAAACTTTTTTTGGGCCCATCCGTTACAATCCACCATTTGAATTCAAAGACTCGCCTATAAAATAATATTTTTCGGACATTGATACCCATTTATTTAAAAATAAGCAGAGCCTGTACTATAAAACTAGTTTGACTGATAGATGTTTTTTGTAAATGCCCGTTTTTTTTTTTTAACCGAAAAAAATAAAACAAAAAATTGATAAGATGAAAAGGGAAAATGTTTTTTACCTTTCCTGCCCCTTTTAAAACTTTCAAGAGATAATATAGATTAAAGAGTGAAAGCTCGACTGACAAATCGCATTTTAACTCTAACTCCCTCCCCAAATTTTCGATTCGATTTCAATTTATTTTAAAAAAATTTTCGAAATTGGATTCAGTGTCATTAACAAAAACAAGGGGGCGAATCATTTTTATTTTATTTTCGGTGTTTAATAACACAAAATGCTAACTCAAATACAAATGGGTGTACGGCGCAACAGCCGATTGGGCAGGCCATCGCAGCGCTATATTTGCAAAACGGGTGGGGGCTGCCGTTAGCGTAAAGATTTTTAATTTAATTTTATGCATAAAAAGGGTTTCTGCAGGCAACCAATAACCCATTTACCATCTTCTTCTATCTCCCCATCGTTTTAATTGTTTTATTGTTTTTTGGGGCTTTCTCAATTGCAGTTTCAAATTAATTAATGATTTTTTAAAAGTAACGACTTTCTTTTTTTTTTAGTGATGAGCAGGTAACCGAGCAGGGGTCACCAGGGGAAGGTAATCCTATTTTTATTCAAATTAGCCCGAGTGCCAGCACTTTTGAACCCCTTTGTTTCATACAGACAGTCCCTAAAAAATTCCCAAACCCTTACCATTTCCTAGAGCTTTGGTGGGGAAAAAAACGGGTAGAACAAACTCTTCAGCAACTGTACATTTATACTGACCGTAGGGACCGTTTTCTTAAGATGGTAGGTCGTATCGGGGGAATCCCAGGCCATTTGGCCACAGATTTGTTGTACGAGGGTGACGAAGAGGTTTTTCTTGTAACCAACAAAACTGGGTTTTATTCTAGAAACGTAAATCAATTTTTAAATATTTTGTAAATTTTTTCTATACATATACCAAAAGCATGACAAACCTAACCAAAAACCAAACCAAAGCATTTAAACCCCAATATTTTGGTCTGTAGAATTTAGTCTGCGCCTTTCATTTATTTAGAATTTGAGTCACCGTCGTCAAAGCGAACTCTCGTACCCTCACACTGAGACCAAAACCCCCATAAACTAAGGGACATTTCGCGCTGCAATTTAACACCCCTCTGCACACGCCTTCACGTTGTTTAAAATCACGAAATTTTTATCAATTCGGTGATATTACTTTGCTTTGGGCTTAAAACATATCTAAAAGCTATGGGTCTTTTTGAGAAATATTGGGGGGTAGTTTTCATATTCCTTTTTATTATTTGGGGGGAGACGAACTTGGGCCGCCCGCTTTTACTGATAAACGACCCGATGGTTTTTTCTGTCGCGGTTTTCACCGAGTGTGTTGTTTACCGGGGAGCTCAAAATTTAAAAACTTAGGAAATTTTTGGTCTCTATTTTCTAGTTGTCTTTTAATATTAAAAATTAAAGATCGCAACACCACCCTCTCGCAAACCCCCGTGGGATGACGTTTGCGTTGACGTTTCCCCCGTAAAAAAAAGGTTTGTAGAAAAATAAAAAACCCTTTTTCCCCTCTTCTCTCTCTTTTTTATAAAAAAGTAATGTTTTCTTCAGTCAATTAGCTTTCTTTTCGCCTGCTTATTTGAAAAAGGTGCGTTTTTTTTCAAAGTCCCAAAATATTATTTTTATAAATATTATCTGCGTATTTTTTCCCCCCTAGTCAATCTGACAAACCCCTTTGGACTGCGCGGTGTTTTGGAAGTGGTTTAAAAACGGATCGCCCCTTCCCACATTTGTCTTGCCACGATTTGGTGTCCAAAATTGTGTTCAAGTCTGGATTTCTTTGTTCCGTTTCATGAGTTTGTGTCCCCCGGGGAACAGGAATTATCAATGCGGGGGTTGTTATAAAATAATAAAAAGGTGAAAAAGGGGGGGGTTACAAAACCCTGTTACAAACCGTTTCTTAAACCTCACCCCAAATACAACTATGAAGTAAAAAAAGTTTAAGAAAAAAGTATTTAAATTTCCCCCACTCACCCCTACAAAAGACGTTTAAAATTTTTCAGAATAAGTAGATAGTTGATGGCCTCAAAAGACAGTCAAACCCAGCTTTTCATATTATTCTATTTAAAAAATTTAAAAAAAAATCTTTTTTCTCAGCGCCGGGAGCGCCGGGCGTTGGGCGGTGCTGGTTTTCTAAAGGGATGCCGTTCACCTTGTACTTGTACAACCAACAAAAATTTATATGACTTTCGAAATTTTTTTTTTAACGATTTTTTTTTTCCAAACAACTTTTTTAAAATTTCGTTTATACTTATACTTTTTAAAAAATTCCTTGGTTTTTGGGCAAGGGGCCCCCCTCGAAGCGACTTTTTTTTGTTCCTTTGTTGTAAGCTTTTGTCTTAACTACTTACCAATCATTGTAACTTTACACAAGTTGATAGGGGCATAAAAAGGCGTAGGCCCATCTATAAGAAAAACATAGGATGGAAAAAATTCGGGCAAAAAGGCCCCGGCACTCCCACCGTCCAAAAATTATTTAGACGTTTTTTCAGATTTTAAATTTTTAATCAATTTGCAAACTAACAAGCAGTTCTAACACTGATAAATTACATCGATTTTTGTTCTTATATACAAATACATGCATTTTTAACAGATTAGATCTATGCAAAAAAAAAATCATGCTACAATTTTTGCACAGGAGAAAAAATTTAAAAATGATGTAAATATAATATATTTTTTAGTAACTTTCTTACTTTTTAAAATAATTAAGCATTTTATTATCGTATTTTAATAAGGTCCGGTTTTCACCAAAGCAGAGAAAGAGGGAACGAGAGGAGGGCTGCAAAGGGCACGTTATTTCCCCCAAGGAGAGAGGAGAAGTAGCGGTGTAGAAAGGTTAAAAACTTTTTGAGCTCGAACCAGTCAAGAAGTACGTACTATCAATCCCTCAGTCAAGTCACGTAGCTACGAAAATACAACGTCATGTCGTTCGTAGAATATCTTAATTTTTCTTGAGGAAGAGTAAAAATTTGAGGGTTTAAGGAATACGATTAATCATTCAATATTTAAAAAGTCGCGGCAACTTTTGATTCTTGATAAGAAACATTAAAATTTTACATCATGGGAAAATGCCACACTATTTCAAGCGTTTGGGGAGAAGACAGCGGGAAAGGGGGGGCGCGAGCGCGGGGCCGAGAAGGAATTTATCTCAATTCCATCATCATGATCTCCTCCTACACCAGCTTTCTTGATATTTACCACCTATTACATGTTTTTTTAGATGAAAAGTTTATCAAAAAATTTTTAAACCCTGTTTACCAGCTCATAGGCCCCCAAAAAAGCGAACGACGTTGCTATCCGGTTTTTAAAAACCCCTTTATGAATAAAATATCGGCGGATATTCGAATGCTCATGCAAAGTGCAATGGGGGGAGTATTTAAAAATAATCCTCGGTGGCGGCCACTAAAAAGATGTAAAACCCTCAAAACCGAAAATACTCTGCAAGGTGAACGAAACCAATAACCCTTTTTAGAAATGTTAAATAACTCACTCTTACATTCTCGTAATCCCTCTTGTTTTCAATATTTTTGGGAAAAAACAGTAAAACTCACAGAAAATCGTGTTAAACAATTTTTCATTGCTTTTAACCCGGGAAGGGAAGTTTCCCGAAGCTCAAAATTCCCCTTAGCCCTAAAACTCAGTGCACTCATAGAGCGGAAGGTAACCCACTTTGTCTCTTGGTTGCGTGGCATTGGAGGGTTTTTACTTTCCTCAGGGGACCCACTTGCTCGTTAAAATTAATAATAATAATTTTTTTAAAGAGCAAGTGATTTTATGAGATTAAAATGCCAAAAAATGTCATTGTTTTACTAAATCAATTTTTTTTTAATTTTTTAAAATAATTTTTTTTTTTTTAGCCAGTTTTTTTCCCCCAAAAGAATGTTTTTTTAAAAATTTTTCAAATTTTTTTTTAAAATTTTTTTTTTTT
>CADEBD010000550.1:0-25420 GCA_902825455.1 Arctia plantaginis
TTAAAAAAAAAAACTTAAATCGTCAAATTAGATGAAACACAAATAAACCACGATATGTACAACAGAAGAAAAACTCAAACAAGCAGTCAGAATAGCACTTTTCACGAAGAAACTGGCAACTTAACTACTCAGACAGAACCTAATATCAAAGCTCCTAAGCATTCCTTTCGAAACAACAGGCCTACAATTTAAAATACTTTATCAAAATATGCAAAGTTTGTTTAACAAGCAACATCTCCTAGAAGCCTTCATAGTAGAACAACCAATATATATGGCTATATGTATATCAGAATCCTGGTTAACACCCGAGAAGCTAGAAACTATACAAATTACCGGCTACAGTATGGCATCCTCATTTACCCGTACCAACCATGTGGGCGGAGGGGTGTGCATCCTACTTCGTGAACACATAGAGTATAGAGAAGTTCAATGTATAACTAACATGTCAATAGAGTATGTTTTAGAGGTATGTGCATGTGAATTAATATTAGAATACATGATTGTTGTCTATATATTGGAATGGACGAGAGGAAGAAATATTTATAAAGAGATGGAAACAAATTCTTAAATACGTTAAAAGCAAATACTCAAAATCAAATGTAATTCTAGGAGGAGATTTCAATATTCATACCCTCGAAAGTAAGCCAAAAACTAACCAATTCATAGATCTCATGTTGGAACATAATTTTACCCAACTCATTAGGCATCCCACACGCATCACACAAACCACTTCAAGATTGTATAGACTTAATATTCACAAATTTTAATAACATCAACATATCCACAACGGTAGAGAAATTGGGCTTCTCTGACCACAGTGGTGCAGCCATTCACCTTGAATGACCCCAACAAACAAAACAGATTAGATGGCACAAAAAAATAAGAATATTTAGTGAAATATATAATATATATGCATATTTAATGCAACACTTCAAGGCTAAACTAAATGAGCAAAATTGGCAAAACACTTCATCGAAAAATAAGAATACTAATGATAACTATAACACTTTCAGAGACACACTAACAGGTATATTAAATACATGTATGCCAGTACGAAAACTTAAAATAAAAAAACCGGTTTAGAAAATATTGGTTAACCGTAGGCATAAAACTTTCTTGTAGAAATAAAAGGCTTCTTAAATTGCTTGCACTGAGAACAAATAATCCAGTATTACAAACATATTATAAAAACTACGAAAAAACATAAAAAAAATGTTGTAGCAACTTCAAAAAAAATACACTACAAAAATAAAATAATAAATTCTAATAATAAAACAAAAGCTATGTGGAGTATTGTAAATGAAAGGACCAACAAAAAACCAAAAAAAGATAATCGTAATATAAAATTAAAAATTAACGATAGCCTTATATGCGAGCCAAGAAATATTGCTAACTGCTTTAATAGTTTCTTTGCATCCATTGGAGATACAACCACTCTAACATTGGATGGGAAGCCAAATTGTACATCTGTGATTCACCCCACTGAAAATACTATGTTCCTTGGTCCTGTAGAGCCTTACGAAATTAACAGAATCTTAAGAAACTTAAAAAAGAGCCATGGAATCGATGAGTTTCCACCAAAACTGTTCAGATTTTGTGCTAAAGAACTAACTTTACCATTTTACATGCTAGTAAACCAGTCATTTAATGAGGGTGTTGTTGATGTAGTAGATGTAAGATAGATATAAGAGAAACTATAAAACAATGTATTGATTCGAATTATAGTCAGTCTTGCATTCACACATGACTGACCAGCCATCACATTCAACTGAGTATTATTTACATAGACTCCCAACGTCACATGGCGACCCTGCCATAAAAGGCGCGTGCGCGCGTCCTGTGTGGTCCGTTAAGATACAGAGTACTCGAATTTCTATTTGTCGCGATGGCAGAACATTTTGTGCGGTATATAAGACCGGTATCTTACATCGTTTACGAAATTTCGGCCAATATACAAGGTCAAAATGGGTGGTAGCCAGTCTAAAGACGAGGTCATCCTTGCGCAGAACGCTGCTGGAGCGGCCACAAACAATATTGGGTACCATCTAAGCATCACAAATATTTTGCTAATTTTGATGACAACGTTGCTGTGCTGTGCTGCACTTTTTGGCATTTACAAGATCTATCGCAAATGCCATTTAGACTGGATGAGGCAAGAAATAGACCATAGGTCGTTGCAAAGACAGCTGTCCTTATTCCGGCGAGAGGCTCGCAGGGGTTTTAAAGAAGAAACCGCATAATGCTGGGCATTGTAAGGCAGTACGAAATACGTCTATTAATATAAATAAAAAATAAAAAAAAAGTGTCAAAGTGCATAAAAAAAAAAAAGTAAAAAAGATTAAAAAAAAAAAAGGAAAAGTGCGGTGCAAAGTGGAAGTGCCTTAAAAAAAAAAAATTGTGTTAGTGTTAGTAATGTGCGGAAAGTGACAATAGTTATCTAAATCGTTTAAAATCAGACACAGGACACGTTTTAATCTTAATTTACTTTTTTTTTAGAGCATAATATATGCTACCTAAGTACCCAAGTAAAAAAAAAATGTGTAATCTTTTTATAATTTAATACTAATTTCTTCTATTGTTATGCATATGATTACTATGTTATGGCCGATTTATTAAAAGAGTTGCTTGATGAATTATTAAATATAAAAACATACTTGGTGAAAATCGGACCATCTCGTAGAAAAGGTGAAGTACTCGTAAAAAAGCTTGGTGAGGCCAATTTAATAAATACTAAGTATAGTGAAAGCCTCAAAAATATTAATGAATCTATTAATTTAGGCAGACTTTCAAAAGACGAGCGTCTCTTAATAAATGAATATTGTTCAAAGTTTAAAAACATATATTCTAAAATAATAGAACTTTGTAGTGAGTGCCCTATTATCAAAACTGTAACCATGGAATTTAACTTGAAGATTGCGTTAAGCCTATTGCCTGTTATGGATGGTAAAATGACTACTACTGAGAAATTGATCGATGGCATCGAGTATTATAGCACTACTCTTACAAATGAATCACGAATTGATCTTATTAACTTTGTATTAAAAAATCGGTTAAATCACTCAGCAAAATTATGTTTGTGTCGCACCTATCCCACAATAGATGAATTATTACAAGATATGCGAAAGCATTTATTACCTAAAAAATCCGCTTCCGCCATGCAAACAAATCCAACAAATTACAATCTTTTAGACAAAACGATTTATCTATCAACGATTATGGCCAAAAAATG
The DNA here is from genome assembly GCA_902825455.1 of Arctia plantaginis. Classification (NCBI taxonomy): domain Eukaryota; kingdom Metazoa; phylum Arthropoda; class Insecta; order Lepidoptera; family Erebidae; genus Arctia; species Arctia plantaginis. The sequence continues at coordinate 3,230 of CADEBD010000550.1, forward strand.
ACCGAATTATTCGTTGATCTTCCAATTACGCAAGCTAATGGAAACGACAATAACTATAGTGTTCTGAAGTCTGTAAACGAGCAGCAAGCTATGAAGCGCTTTGCGGATGGCTTACGTAATCGAAGGATCAGCACTATTATTGCAGCTCGCAATTTTGAGTCCTTGAAGGACGCCATACAGGCCGCCATAGACGAGAAGGTGGCTACACCTTCCACGTCAAACGGTATTTTGTCAATGAGTCGTAATAATAATTTTAATTACAGACAAGGTCGTGGGCGTTTTAACTTTAACCACAACTATCGCGGTAGAAGTACGCCAAATCAAAGAGGTAACTCGAGTTATTACTCGCATGGTGCACATGCAGCTGGTTCTGCTCGTGAATGGAGTCAAGGACATCGTGGATCCCGAGGTGATTCGAGGTCGAGGCTTTCATTTAGAGGTAAATACTATCGTAATAGCAATTTTGGCAATCAAAGGATGCATTCCCAACATTTGAATGTTTTGACAAAAAGTCAACCCCAATCCGAAACAGTAGATAACGTGGTAAACGAAAACAAGTTTTTTCGTACCTAAAGATTTTCTTTTTACTTGTGATCATAATTCACTTTCAATTAAATTCAACATTAGCGATGCATGTACTCTGGATTGGTTACTTGATACGGGCGCATCAATTTCAGCCATAGAACATAAACATATTCATGCACACAACATTCCTTTCCATATAGAGAACACTGTTAGTAGAGGTATTGGCGGTACTATAGAAGCTATTGGACACGTTTGTTTAGATTTACAAGCGAAAGGCAATACATTTAGTCACAAGTTCTATGTATTCCATACCTTACCTTGTAAGGCAAGTGGTATTATTGGTAGTGACTTTTTAAATAACTACTCTGCTATATTGAATTACGAGACGAGTTCGTTATCATTATTAAACATAAATAATGAAAGAATATATCTTTCGACTTTGCGACATAATTATGATGATTGTTTATTCATTCCGTCGAGATCAGAATGTATTCATTTTATCAATACTAAATTTAAAGGAGACGGTGTAGTTTATTCAAAAGAGTTGCGTGATGGAGTTTTTTTAGCAAATTCAATAGTGACGCCGCGTGATGGGAAAATCCCTGTTAAGATATTAAATAGTACGGAAAAAGACTTAACTTTAAAAGATATTGTACCGATTATACATAGCGTGGAAAATTTCAATATATGTGCGTTTGAAAAATGTGAGAGAAATTCTGAAAGAGTGAAAAGATTATTTTCCATGCTACATTTAAATCATCTGAATGACGAAGAAAGAGTGTCGATTGAAAGTCTGTGTGCAAAATTTCCTGATATATTTTACCTACCCGGGGATAAATTATCGGTAACGAATATATACGAGCAACAAATTCATTTAAAACCAAATACGGATCCTGTTTATGTTAAACCGTTACCTTACTTAATAGGTTACCTTATTCTCAACAAGGGGAAGTCAAGAAACAAGTAGAAAAAATGTTACATGAGGGAATAGTTGAGCCTGCTAGAAGTGAATGGTCAAGTCCCGTATTATTAGTCCCTAAGAAAACAGATGTTAGCGGCGAAAAAAACTGGCGTTTAGTAGTCGATTATAGAAAACTAAATAACGTAATAGAAAATGACAAGTTTCCATTGCCTAACATTAGTGAAATTATTGATTCCTTGTCTGGTTCTGTTTATTTTAGTCAGTTAGACTTGAGTTCAGCCTATTATCAAGTAGGTTTACATCCAGACAGTAGAAAACTAACCGCCTTTTGTTCGGGTCAATTTCAGATGACCAGAATGCCTATGGGACTAAAAACAAGCCCAAGTGCATTTTCCAGGATGATGAATGTAGCAATGTCAGGCCTAACTCACGAAAAATGCCTGATTTATTTAGATAATTTGGTTACTTTTGGAAAATCTATATCAGATCATAATAAAAACCTTTTAGATATATTTATCAGATTGAGAGAGTGTAATCTTAAACTTAACCCTAACAAATGTGACTTCTTGAGAAAAGAAATGTTGTATTTAGGCCACGTAGTTTCAGGAAATGGTGTCTCACCAGATCCCGAAAAAATTGAAGTATTAGTAAATTACCCAAGGCCAATAAACACAGACGATGTTAAACATTTTGTCGCCTTCGCAAATTACTATAAAAAATTTATACAAAATTTTGCTAAAATAGTCTACCCTTTAAATAAATTATTAAAGAAAAATGTGTCTTTTAAGTGGGACGATAATTGTAAAAACTCGTTTCAGATCCTCAAAAATAGTCTTACTAAGCCTCCTGTTCTTCAGTATCCTAATTTTTCAGAAACAAATACTTTTTTGGTACAGACAGATGCATCAGGTTATGCATTAGGGGCGGTATTGTCAAATGAAAATGGACAACCGATTGCTTTTGCTAGTAGGAGTCTTAACAAGGCGGAAAAACGGTATCCAACTATAGAAAAGGAACTTTTGGCCATTGTTTGGGCTGTTAAACATTTCCGACCGTATTTGTATGGACGTAGGTTTAAAATATTGACAGATCATAAACCTCTTGTTTACCTATTCAACATGAAAGATCCGTCTATCCGACTCATGAAGTTTCGTTTAATACTAGAAGAATATGAGTACAGTGTATCGTATGTAAAAGGTGACAATAATGTCGCCGACACATTATCAAGGATAATAACATCTGAAGAGTTGAAAGAGATGAAAGAAAGAGTTTTATGTGTCATGACTAGACTTCAAAAAAGACGATTAGAAACGAATCCATCGGTGGACATGCGTATCTCTGACAATTGGCCTGATCAACCAAAAGTCGTGGAAACGTATGTCAAACCGAGAGAATCCGTTGAAATGATATTTGTAAGTAGAAATGAACTAGAAAAGTTAAGAATTACGGAAAAAATAGAGAAGGAAAGTAAAATATTCTTATATATTCCTAGGAAAAAAGAGATATTAATTAACCCAGCTTCTCAATCGCAACTGACGCCAGGCGCTTTTGTGAGAGAGCTTGGAGAGTTTTGTAAACTTTTGAATATCGAAGAAATATATTTTATGAAAAATAATAATAATGATATATTTGTAAAGAAATTGACAAATGAAATAAATAATAATAATAGGTGGTCCGGACCCCGTTTAATAATTTTAAAAAGTGTCAAAAGAATTGACAATGTAGATGATAGAAAGGTAGTACTCAATGATTTCCACCTTTTGCCCACAAGTGGCCACGCGGGCATAAGGCGGATGTATAACAATATAAAAAAATATTATTACTGGTCAGGTCTTGAGAATGATATAAAAACGTTTGTAGGAAAATGTGAACAGTGTCAAAAACAAAAACACTCAATAAAAACAAAAGAACCTATGACTGTCACAACGACCGCTGGGTCAGCATTCGAAAATATATTTTTGGACATTATAGGACCCTTAACGAGAGACGATGACAATTACGTGTATATACTAAGTTTGCAATGCGAATTGACTAAGTATGTAGAAGTATATCCTATGATTACCAAAACTTCATCAGAAATTGCCAGAGTTTTTGTGAATAATTTCATTCTTAGGTACGGCATCCCGATGGAAATAGCGACTGACAGAGGTGCTGAGTTCACATCCGAATTGTTTAAAGAGGTTTGTCAAATTTTACGTATTAAACATCTTCAATCAACAGCGTATCACCACCAGACTATAGGTGCGTTGGAAAATACTCACAAAAACTTAGGTATGTATCTTAGAATTCAAACGGATAATCACCCAGATACATGGAGCAGATGGTTACCTTTCTGGTGTTTTTCATATAACACCTCAGTTCATTCTCAAACTCGTTTTACACCGTTTGAATTGGTTTTCGGTAAGAGATGCATTTTACCTTTGAACTTAAATAATTTAACTGTAGATCCTATTTATAATTATGAACACTATCCCACAGAGTTAAAATACAGAATGCAAACTTCATTACGAGAAGCCCGTCAAAATTTAATACAAAGCAAACAGATTAGAAAAATAAAACATGACTCTAGCATTAATCCCGTTACATACAAACCAAACGATTTAATATTATTGAAAAATGAAACCGGCAATAAGCTTGATGCTATCTATTTAGGCCCTTATCTTGTAGTTCGTGACTTGACACCAAATGTGGAAATTATTAAAAATGGAAAATTAGATATTGTTCACAAGAACCGAACGAAACTGTTTATACTTAAATAAATAACAATGCCAATGTATGAATTTGTGTTTACTAGTAAATTGCGTAATTATAATCATTTTATACACTCTTTAATCTTATATTATTACATTTTTTTTTTTTTAATTTTTGTTAATTACTTTTTAGTTTTATTATATTGTTTATACAATTCATATAAAGGAACATGTATGTACTCAAGGTACACATATATTATGTTAACTTCATAAATTTATTGTAGTGAAAAAAAAAAAAAAAAAAAATTGTATTTGTACTTTTTTTTTTTGCCCTCCCCCCGGAGGGGTGATGTAGTAGATGTAAGATAGATATAAGAGAAACTATAAAACAATGTATTGATTCGAATTATAGTCAGTCTTGCATTCACATTCAACTGAGTATTATTTACATAGACTCCCAACGTCACAATGCGGTAATAAAACCAATTCACAAAAAAACTTAAAAACAGAACCAAGCAATTACCGCCCTATTGCTCTGTTGCCCACTGCCTCAAAGATCTTCGAAAAGGCTATCAGCAGCAGAATATACTCGTTCTGCGAAAAATACCAGATATTCGACGAATGCCGAAATGGCTTTCGTCATAATAAATCTACAATCTTAGCCGCATATAAGTACATACAAGAAGCTCTTAATATTGTAAATAACAAAAAATATGCAATAGGTGTACTGCTTGATATGACCAAGGCCTATGACAAAGTGCAATTTGACATCTTGTTGCACAAGTAGTATGGTATAGGCACGGGGACAAGCTCATAAGTGGCCCTCATCATACGTAACGGACAGAAAGCAAATAGTCGAAATAGATTTTTTTAATGAAACAACTTGTCAAATAGAAAAAATTCGCTCTAACAAATTAGATGTATAAGCCTCAATTCCTCAGGGTAGCGTGATAGGGTGCTTACTATTTCTCATTTACATCAATGATTTGCCCAAAGCCATAGGTGGACCATGCGTATTGTTTGCAGATGATATCTCTCTACTTGTCACTTGTGAAAGTAGCTTAAATTTGAGTGTGAAACTAGAGTCAATTTTGGAGAAAACATCATTCTGGATGGCTGAACATAATGTAGAGATTAATTATACAAAAACCAAGATAATGTCCTTCCACCCTTATCAAAAGGCACCAATAAATATTGACTTTGATTTCGAAGACTTTAAATTGGAGGTTGTTAACCAATTCAACTTGCTCGGTTTAATCATAGACACTCATATAAGCTGGAAACCGCATGTCAAAAGAGTGAGAGCAAAAATTTCAAAATTCTCCTACGCCCTACTGGAAGTCAAGAAGACTACTGATCTGGCAGCTGCTCTGGTAACCTACTACGCCTATGCATATTCCTCGTTGAGCTATGGCGTCATCTTATGGGGAAATAGCACAACTGCACCTACGGTATTTATTCAACAAAAAAAACTTATGAGAATTTTAGTGAACATAAAAGAAACTGACACATGTAGGCCCCATTTCCAAAGACTAAAAATATTAACTTTGCCGAGTATATACATTTTAGAAATCTGTAAATTTGTCCGGAAATACCCGGAACATTACACTACTAGAGAGAATATACAAACCAGATACACACTAAGGCACAAAAATAGAATAAACCTACCAACCTCCCGTCTAGCATTGCATTCCTCGAGTCCCTTGGTCATGTCAATAAAAATATACAATAAGTTGCCAGAGTCCATAATAAAAGAAGAAAAAATCAACATCTTTGTTAATAAACTAAAAAAAATTCTAGTGTAGTGCTACTACAGCATACAAGAATACTTAGATGATAAACAATAATTATAAACCATTGACATAATCGACGATAATAATTTCCAAATGCATATTTCATTAAACAATAATCGAATAATACATAAAGCGCTATTAATATTTAACTTAGAACAAAATACCAAAATTATAACAAACTTTACTTAGTGTAGTGTTTCCATTGTATGAAATGATAATTATTAGCATTAGACTAACCCAATTTATTCTGTTGTATTGTGTATGTGAACGACATTTAATATCATATTAACATTGATATATAATAATTGATATTTAAATTGCATTTACTAACTTATGTGTGTATATAAATATGAGAATGACATTTAATACGAAGTAATATTGACTAAATTAAAAACTCTATTAAAACAAAACCAAATTATCTATAGTTGAATCCAATTTTTGTGTGTATATATTTATAGCATCAATAATAATTGTAATAAACTCTTCCTCTCTCCTAACATTTTGCTGTGCCCGACAGGGTCCATAATTGTAACTTAATTATAAGCTTGAAATCTGTATCACATTATGGAATGCAATAAATGTATTTGAGATTTGAGATTTGAGATGATAAGCGCGCCTCCGCCGCCCGGTTCGCCGGCGACGGATTGGGTCCGAGTGGAGGCTGTCCTCCCGGGCCCCCTTCGCCGCCTCCTTCTGCGAGATGACGTCTTCGCAGAAGGATGCGGCCGCGGTAAAACATCTGTCGCTACCGGCCATGGAGCGTATGACGGCCGGTAGCGAGAGATCCCCCCCGATGACTGCAATGAGGACCCGGCGCTGCGGCGCCTAAGCCGGGCAAATTGCCAGCGTGTGCTGAGCCGAGTCCTCACTGCAATCGCAGTGGTGACAGGCGGGACTCAATTCCGTCCTAGCGACCGAGTGCAGGTACTTCCCGAAGCAGCCATGCCCGGAAAGGACCTGCGTCAGCCGAAAGGTAAGGGTCCCGTGCTGCCGCCCTGCCCACTCGACGATGACCGGCTGGAGCGCCTCCACGGCGGCAAAGCCAGCACGTGGAGCCTCCAGCCGGAACGACCAACGACCCATCGTGGCTCGGCGAGCGGCCTCACGCCACTCGCTTATCTCTTCGGGCGGGGGCCGACTGCCACTATCCGCCCGGAACCCAACCTTCCGCCGATATACTTCGGCGAGCACTTCCGCCTCCAAGTCCCACGGGGGAGTACCGGCCAACGCGCACGCCGCTTCCGCCGAAACGGTGCGGTAACCGCGTATGGCTCTAACCGCCAATATCCTCTGACGTCGCCAGAGGCGTGCCCTATTCTGAGCAGTCAGAGCCGCCGCCCACACCGGTGCACCATACAGTGCCATTGACCGGACAACCCCCGTGTACAGCCGTCTCGTTGCGACGCTGGGTCCACCCAGATTGGGTAGAAGTCGCCCAAGGGCAGACGCAGCGTCGACCAGCTTTGGAGCAAGCTGTCGGAAATGCTTGTCGAAGAGCCACCTCCCGTCGAGGATCAGGCCCAGATATTTCATCTGGGCCCGAACCGGTACGAGGACCGATTTGACCACGATTGAGGCGCCGGGGGGTGGACCACGACGGGGCCCATGGAATAAGAGGGCCTCCGTCTTATCCAGGGCTGAAGAGTAAAAAAAAGGTAGTCTAGTCTTGTAACAAATATAGTTTATTTTCTGCACAAGGTACAAAGAGCACGACGTATATATTTTACAGACATTAGTAGCCATCTTGTTTTTTTTTTTTTTTTTTCTCTCCTGGGGTTGTCATCCTATTTACAACAATCTACTTAGCAACTACAAAGTATTACATTGTCTTTTTAACACCCCCACTCAATGTAATATTTGTATAGCTTATCTTTCTTAACATTAAACATAAAAAAAAAAACACTTTAAACCACATTGAGTAACAAACTTAAACAATAGTTCTTTGTTTAAAGGCTTAGTAAACATATCAGCGATTTGACCCTCAGTCTTAACATACATTAAACATATTTTATCTTCTTTTATGAAATCTTTGATGAAATGGTATCGTATATCAATGTGCTTTAGTCTTTTAACATTATCAGTGTTTGCAATCATTATAGCAGACTGATTATCACAATATATAGGTACTGGATATGCATTTATGTAGTTAAATTCTTTTAATAAACTTGCTAGCCAACAAGACTCACTAGCCGCCACACTGACTGCAACATACTCAGCTTCAGTTGATGATAAACTTACTGAGCACTGTTTCTTAGAGCACCATGATATAAGACAATTCGAAAATTTAAAACAGTAACCAGTGGTGGACTTTCTATCACGTAAGTCACCACCCCAATCTGCATCACAATGCCCCACAAGCCCATCATCATTACATTTGTAAACCAACTTATAATCTAAGGTATGTTTTACATATCTTAAAATTCTCTTCAAATGAGTTAGCAATATTTTACTAGCATTATTTTGGTACCTGCTCATTATAGATATAGCAACACAAAGATCTGGCCTAGTGCCTAACACTGCATACATGAGGCTTCCGATAATTTTCCTACATGTGTTTTCAATATTTTTGTCCGACTCACTTTCTATAGTTTCTAAAATTTTTACATTAAAATTTTGATCAATAGGAGTAGATACAGGCTTACAGTTTTCCATGTTAAACTTTTTTAATACATTTTCTAAATATAACTTTTGACTTAGTTCAGTTACACCATCTTTAAAATTCTGTTTGACATGGATACCAAGGAAATTTGAAATTAATCCCAAACCTTTCATTTTAAATGCACTATGCAACTGTGATTTAAGATCAATTATCTGTTGTTTTTCAGTACTGAATATCAACAGGTCATCGACATATAACAACACATAAGTTTGGTATTCTCCGTTACATTTAGTGAATAAACATGGATCATTTTTCGACTTTACATAGCCTGCTTTACTTATTACATTGTTAAACTTTTCATTCCAGTATTTAGGAGATTTTTTTAACCCATATAGAGATTTATTAAGCTTTACAATATTATCACTACCATTATATGCTCCATCTGGTAATTTAATGAATACATTTTCTTTTATATCTCCATATAAAAATGCACCAGTGACATCCATCTGATGTATTGGTAAATTTAATTTAGTAGCAACGGAAACAAATAATCTAAATGTTGACAATTTGGCTACAGGTGAGTAAATCTCATGTAAATCCAACATATAATCCTGTTCAAAACCTCTGGCAACTAACCTTGCTTTATACTGCATAATATCATCCAGTTTCTTTATTTTGAACACCCATTTACTACTAATGATGTTTTGTTTTTCAGGTACTGGACAGACTGACCATGTATTGTTTGACCCTAAGGTCTCGAGCTCTCGTTTAACAGCTTCTTCCCACTGACAAGCATCACTTCTCTGCATAGCTTCCCTATATATTCTTGGTTCTGTTTCTGCAGTGTAGACATTTTGACAAGTATAGAACTGTGTAGGCTTTCTGATACGTTTGCTTCGACGAGGAGAAGTTGGCTGTAGTATGTCGTTACTATCACATTCACTATACTCATCACTTATTTTTTCATATAAGTTATGCTGTTCTTCATCTGTCAATGAATTTTTTTAGGTTTGAATCAGTCATAACCTCTTCTTTACACTCTTGCTGGTTATAGTCAGCAACTGATGACTCATTGTCAGGTATCTCTATTGCACACTCTAAATTGACCTTTTTCCATTTTTCAACAACAGGTTCCAAGAAGGTAACATTCCTCTTTATTAGAACCTTGTTTTTATCTGGATAAAATATTCGAAATCCTTTTACATTTTCTCCGTAGCCTACCATAATACCAGCATCGCCTTTAGAATCCCATTTTCTCCTCTTCTCCTTTGGAATATGAGTAGATACAGGGGTACCAAAAATATGTAGGTTACTAAGATCAAACTCTTTATTTGTCCATATCTCATATGGTGTTTTTCCTGGTTCATTACTTCTTCCCGTTCTATTTATAACATATGCTGCGGTGTTCACTGCCTCAGCCCACAATTTCTTTGGAAGATTCTTGGCACATAGCATTGACCTGGCCGCTTCGGTCAGGGTTCTTATCTCCCTTTCCGCCTTGCCATTTTGTTGTGGTGTGTATGGTACAGATGTTTGATGAATTATACCCCAGTCTGAGAACAAACTTGACAAAGCCTTGTTAATGAATTCTAAGCCATTGTCACTTCTAAAGTAGATTATTCTGTTACCCGTGACATTCTCTGCTTTATTTATAAAATCTTTAATACATTTTGACACTTCCTCTTTTCTTTTCATGAAGTATACTGTTCTATAACATGAGTAATCTTATGTAACACTTTGTTTATGGTCGATTCAATCCAATCGTGTCCATTGTATACTTCTAGCGCCACCTGTCCGCAACCAATGACACTTAACTGAGAACCGTCGCCTATTATCACGGATTTTTGTGTTGATAACGGCGAGAATGTCGAGAACAGATTTTTATCTTGGCACATATGTTCACTAGCACCTGTGTCCACCAACCACTTTGATTGTTGATAGAGTTCTTTGGATGTTTGTTGCACTACGAACGCATTTTTCTCTTTTCCCTTTTTGAACCAGCACTCACTTTTATTATGTCCAATTTTATTACAGTAATAACACTTCTTTTCATTTTTGTTGTTTATAAATTTATTATTACTATATTTACTGTTCACATTACTTTTACACTCTGCTTGATAGTGACCAGTCTTGTTACACTTGAAACACTTTATTTTTCTATTATGTTGAGTACTTTTCTTGGCAATCAACGCAGACGATGATGAAGCAATTTCACAATTTTTCTTCACTCTCTCCTCTTCCACCAACAAACGAGCAACAAGGTTGTCATAGTTTTGTTTCTCATCAGGCGCAGACTCCCATGCAGATATAAAGTGTTTGTACATCTCTGGCAATGACATTAATACTTTGGTGATGATAAATTTTTCTGAAATTTCTTCTCCCATTTGTTTCAATTGATTTTGAAGTTCTTGTATTTTAGACAGAAAAACAGACATCTCCATTCCTTCTTCATATTGAAATTGAAAAAATCTTTGCTGGATTATGTGAATGCTTGTTTCACTTTTCTGCTCATACACGCTTGCTAATTTTCGCCACATCTCTGCTGAAGTAGTGCATGATATTATATGCAACATCACTTCCTCGGTCATCCTAGTTACCAATATTGTCTGAGCCTTGGCGTCCTGTGTTTCCCAATTTTTACGATCCTCTGCAGTTTCTCCTTTTAAACGTTTGCCTTCGACAATGTCGATTAGATTTTTACTTCTGAATAAAACCTGAGTTTGGAATTTCCATACATTCCAGTTTTTTATTCCTTCCAGTTTAATAACTGTTTGGGTTTTGTAATAATTTCCTTCCATCGTGCCTTTTTGCTTCTTTTCCTTCCTTGCAGCTCGGTTTACACAACCGCAAGTTTTCTTTTCTTTTCGCCTTCCCGGCAACTTGACCTTAGCGCCCCCGTGCGTTCAGTTTTCGTTCACCGATATATTTTAAATCAGCAATCTTCCCTAGACTTTTACTATCTTCTATGCGGCACTGGGCCCATAACCTGAAGAGTAAAAAAAAGGTAGTCTAGTCTTGTAACAAATATAGTTTATTTTCTGCACAAGGTACAAAGAGCACGACGTATATATTTTACAGACATTAGTAGCCATCTTGTTTTTTTTTTTTTTTTTTTCTCTCTTGGGGTTGTCATCCTATTTACAACAATCTACTTAGCACCGCCAACAGCACGCCGCCACAGCTCACCGCCTCTTCGGTCACGGCCCTCAGGCGTAGCACAGCGCCCACCATCGAACGCCCCACTCAAAAACCGAATTGGGCGTCCGACAGGTCCGGGCCCACCTCGTTGAGGTGGCGGACGATGCGGGCAGAGGGCACCTTCTCACACAATTTACTCGCCTCGTCCAGCAACACAATGGGCCTGTAGGCCGCGACCGAATCGTCGGGCCGTCGCCCGGCTTCCTCAATAGGACCAGCTTCCCGCTCTTCGTGCACTCAGGAAAACGTCCGGACACCAAGCTAGCGTCGAACACCTCCCTGAGGCGGTCTGCCATGTGGTGAAGGGCTAGGGCCAGTACTCGGGCCGGTATCCCGTCTGGCCCAGGGGCGGTGTTCTTGGAACGGATCCGTAGAACAGCCGCCCCTACCTCCGAATCCCGGACGGGCGGAACATCATCCACGTTCTCTCATCATCATCATCACCGTTCAAATGATCTAGCCTAACCAAATGTAATAATTGTTTGACTCCATCTGAATTAATATTATTTAACGGGAATTAACGCGATCTCTTATTTAGGGTATTACATACCTCTGGTTTGCCTGACGTTTCGACCAGGTTGCACCGGCCGTGGTCACAGGCTGACTGGCTCATCGGCGCACGCCCTCCGTCGTCGAATCCGTGAAGTAGAAGGCTCTTCATCTACCCGCACATTTTCGATATTGTTTTTGTGTCGCCATGTACCGTCACATACCACACTAACAGTGTCCCTATTCTGTAAGCAAACCGATGAGTCCCTATTCTGGTGTTTAACCGATTGCGCAGAAAAGCGAGGTGGTATGTTTTTTAACACTGGATTCCACGCTGTAGATAATTTAAAACCATCTTCCCGATTGAAAGTTTTATGCTTTTTAATCTCAATCGCTTCACGTACAACTCTTGAGTAAAAGTGACGTTCGGTGGAGAGGACTTGCGTGCGGTGAAATTCAATCCAGTGGTTGATGCCTGCATCGAGTGCATGTTCTGCAATCGCTGATTTGCTCGTCTGTCGGTTCTTCACAGCAGCGATATGCTCTTTGACCCTTTCTGCAATAGTCCGCTTAGTTTGGCCTATGTATGAGCTTCCGCAGCTGCAGTCTATTTTATAAACACCCGGAGTTTGTAGTGGCAATGTATCCTTCGGTGTGCCAACGATGTTGTGAACCTTTTCGGATTTTTCAAATGAACAAATATCAAATTCACTAAGTTTCTTAATATTTGTTTGAAATTGCGTTAACTTTATATCATCTTCAGTGACATAAAGTATTCCAATTTGTATTAAACCATTCAGAGGAGTAGCTATAAAACTCGCTAGAAGTACACCCTCAGTTATTTCCATTGAAGAAACTACACAGTCTTCAATTATATCTGTATGTATATAATGTATGGATTCGGATCTAGCAGGGATATTAAATTCTACCTTACATTTATTTGCTATTGGCAAACAAATACATTTAGTATTAAAAAGCAAAATTACAATATTTTTATAAAAGTCTAATTGAGCTTTATATTTGTTTAAAAAATTATGCCCTAAAATGTCACTTGCTTTAATCGGTAAATTATTAAAAACATCAAATTTATGACCAATATTTTGACCATCTACAGTCAACGGTAAAAAAACATACCCTATTGTTTGGAATGTACCTCCCAATCCATTTATTGTTATACTCTCTTTATGAACTGGTATGTTACATTCGAGTACGTGTGTATAATTACACGCTGACAATAATGCACCCGAATCTACTAAAAAATAATGTTCTTTTCCCTCACGTAATGATGAAAACAATGATATATAACAGTTACTGTCGCTAGCAAAAATATTTTTTTTTTCTATTGGTCACGAAAAAATTGATTTGATGTCATTTGAGATTCAGTATGATTTAACATGTTAATATTACGTATCCCTTGATTTCTGTTACTTGAATTATGAAAATTACCTGTTTGTTGGCCTTGATTGATAGCTCTGCCTGTAGTCCACTGTCCTCTAATTTATTTTTTTATTTCGGATCACTAACAAGGAATACACCTTACATGCTATAATTAGGTCGTAATGTTGTAAATATAATATTAGGTTTACAAAGTTCAAGTTAGTGTGCTTCCTTAATAACAGGCGACCACATCATGCAAAAAATTATACAAATTTTTTTTTTTGTTTGTTAGGATACAAGATTTATTTTTATGTTAACATTTATTGTAACACTCCCTCTTTTATTTCTTATTCCCAAATACATAAACATAAAAAGTGACAGCAACACAAAAATCTGTCGGAGGCATACCTATACAAGAGAAGAATTGAAAATCAAAAACCAAACACTTAAAAACTAAATTACAAATTGAGTGCTCAGAAGTAAAACACCTACATACCAGTGAGCTGTGTGCGCATTAGATATTTATATTTCTCCTGTTTATTTGAGAAAACGTCTATGTCTTCCGAGGAACATGAGATAGTGTTGTACTGATGAACAATCCTAGCAAGTGGTGAGTGTTTTCCCAAATTTGTTCTCCATCTTGGTGAATTGAGTATTGGACGGGTAGCGAGGGACTCTGAGAGGAACGTCAATACTTATCTTACTAAGTAGATCCGGACAATCTATGTCATTTTTAAGCAACTTCAGATATCAGATCCATAATTTTAAAATAACTTAGTTTATCCTCGTAGGACTTGCAATTCTTCAGATTAAAACGAAAAGCAAGATAACGAAGAAGTTTTTTTTGCATCCTTTCGATTCGATTGATGTGAACTTGGTATGAGGGATTCCAAACTACACTACAGTAGTCCAGTTGGCTTCGTACATAGCTATTGTATAATAGTAATGTAGTTGATGACTTCTTAAATTCCTTTGATGATCGCAATATAGAGCCCGATATGCTGAATTCACTATTTTATCTATATGGTCTATGAACTTGAGGTTACCGTCTAAGTAAACGCCCAAATCCCTAATTACTGTTACCTCTGTTAGACAATTTTCCTGAATTTTGTATGAAGACCGAATTTTATTGTGTTTTCTGGTAAATTTTATATGGTAACATTTAGAACAGTTTAAATACATTTTGTTTCTGATACACCATTGGGTTAGATTAACTATGTCTGTCTATAGTAAACATGTGTCGGATTCATCCGAAATTATGCGTGTAAATTTTAAATCGTCTGCAAAAAGGTACGGCTTGGAGTATCTAAATACTTGTGAAATGTCGTTGATGAAGATGTTTAAGAATAGAGGTCCTAAATGAGACCCCTGGGACACACCAGATGTTGTAATGTAAGGGTCAGACACATCACCATCCATGACTACTGAAGACGGTCTATCTTCAATATAAGACTTGCACTATTTCAAAGTGTTGCTGACTATGCCTAAAGACCGGAGCTTCTGTAGTAAAATTTCATGGTTAGCTTTGTCGCAGGCCTTCGAAAAGTCAGTATATACTGTGTCAACTGCCAGGCCCGGATCCACTGCCGCTGTTAGTTCCGTAACGTAAGCAACAAGATTTGTATTTGTAGACTTCTTTACACTAAATCCATGCTGATCAGGGGATAAGAACTTTTAAACGTGATCGTATAAGACTGGCTACATGAGCAATTCAAAGACCTTAGACAAAGTGTAAAGAATTGAGATGGGTCGATAGTTAGAAATTAATTCACGTTTCCCACTCTTAAGTATAGGTGCTATTCTACCCTGCTTACACTTATTCGGGAAGACGCCAGTTTTAATTGACGTATTGTATATTTCTGCTAGCGGTACAGATAGGGTAAGACCACATCTCAACCAAAATATTGGAGGTATGTCGTCAGGCCCGGCACCCTTACACGTGTCTAGGTTTAATAACTTTTTACAGACCGTCTCTGACTTCCCTTCGCGGCACTGTGCGACTAACGTGTGACTTCATATGCTAACAATTTAAATATTGTTTTCTGTGTTTTTCTGCGACTAGTTCCCGGTTTGCGGGCGGCTTAAGGTTGTGTATAGTGTTTTAAAGAATATCAGTAAGTTTTTATTGTTTTTTAAACAGAAATATAGTGCTGAATTATTTTATTACGACTATTGGTGAGTAAATTTATTTTCTTTCTAAAAGTGGGTAGGAGGTATCCTTTGTTTATATTGATTTTTCTCTGCGTATTGTTTATTTTTAAACTTGTTCCTTTTGAAATTGTTGTTTGGTGTGTCTTTGTTTGGCTATGTCGGTCGTTAGCGAGTTGCCGGACCCCGGCGGTACAAGTGAATTTCTAACACCAACCGGGAAAAGGACATTTAACGAAATGTCACCTACGGATTTCTCGCCGAAAGACAATAGAAGTAATCGAATTAATAATTCGGATTTAAGTGGAAATGTTTCGTCTCTTAACGGTCGTGATAACTGTGGGGAATACAATTACTGCGAGTTAGTCTCACAGGCTACCGAGTACTTGGCAAAAATCAATGAATTAGTTAATGATCAGGGATCTCGGATGAATGTAGGTAATAAAACGGCAATTATGGATATTACTCAACGAATTACCGGTATCGTATCTTTGTTAGCAATAAAATCCTCTAGCAACGAAACGAAGTTAGCGAATTTTGAGCGACAAATGGAGGGTATCGCAACTCAACAAACGAGTTTAACGTACGCGGACAAACTTAAGCTTCGATTACCACCTAAATCTGCTCCGTGCCCGGTACCTACTGAAGCGCGCGTTCCTAGGCCTTGTGTTATTGCCTATCCCACTACGGAACGCTTAGCGGACTATGCGACCTCGTCAGCAACGAAACAAGCTCTCATGAAGGCTATTAAACCGAGCGATGAGGGATTTCAAATTGTAGGCGTTAAAAAAACCTCTAAGGCAGGCGTCGTGTTACGTGTAGCTAACGAACGGCAGCTTAAGAAACTGGAATCTGTGGACGCCATTAAATCAGTAGGGTTGCGCTTAGAAAAACCGAAAGGCCGTAGGCCCCGTATAATTGTAAAAGACGTACCCGGTTCTATGGAAGATCGTACCTTTCTAACAGCTTTATACCGTCAGAATATCAAGGACGAATTAAAATTAAGTGAGAATGATTTTATTAAGTCAACCAAAATTGTTAGGCATCGTAAACTAGAAAATGGGCGTCAATGGATAGGCTTAGAATTAGAGGCAGCAGTTCGGAAACATCTAGCCAACACAAAAGATAAACTTTATATAGACTGGGCCACATGTAGATTCATAGACGATATAGAAGTAGTTCGTTGCTTAAATTGTCAGCAATTCGGTCATGTACAAAAGTTTTGCACTATTAAAACCCCTACTTGTGCTAATTGCGCCGCCGCACACGAAACGCGAGCTTGTCCAGATAAAGACACACCAGATTTTAAGCCCACGTGTACACAGTGTAAGCGGTTCAAAAAACCATCTGACCATCGATGCGGCTCATACGACTGTGCCACATACAAATTAAAACTGGAACAGCTGATATTAAATACCAATTACTGAATAGTTTAACTTAGTTAAAAAAAAAAAAAAAGTTTAAAGAGTAACTTACTAAGTAATGAATAATATTTCGATAGGCCAGTTAAATCTTCATAACGATAAAATAGCTACATCAGAATTAGACCGTTTAATTTTAGAACAAAAGTTAGACATTGTCCTTTTACAAGAACAATATCAGAGCGCTCACTTGCGTCGTAATGTAGTACAGCTTGACTGCCGTTCGCAGGCTGGGATATATGTTGCAAGTTCTAATTTTACGGTAACATCTTTGCGTAATCTTATGACGTCACACTGCGCCGTTGCTGAGATCTCATCCTCTACCTGTAAGGTTTACGTAGTGAGCTGCTATTTTCAATATTCACATCCTATTGATCCTCACTTACATCACTTACGTTACGTCTTGCAGTTCCTCGTGGGACATAAAATTATCATTGGCGCTGATGTCAATGCGTCATCTTCATTATGGTATGGCAAGTTGCGTTCAACCGACACGGTTCGACGTTGTGCGGTTGAAGATTTCATTGCGGAAATGAATCTTATTATTCACAATACCCCCGATGCACCACCAACTTTTTGCAACCCAATGGGTGAGTCTTCTATTGACGTGACGCTTACGCGCGGCGACGTCTCGATATCCGGATGGCGTGTCCTTCCGGACGCATCCTGTAGTGATCACCGCTTGATCGTGTACGAATTCACACCAAGGGTTGCACAGGATCCACAAAGGGCTCCCTATAATTTTAGATATAAAACTAAAGGTGCGAACTGGGCTTTGTTTGGGTCACTCTTTGCAACTCATACCAAAGACTTCAGTCGCAGTAGTTTATCAGCTGAGGAAAGCGCAGAAATACTATCAGAAACTTTTACATACTGCGCTGATGTAACTATTGGTCGCGGATCTATCACTAACACTCGTAGATGTGATTGGTGGAATGATAGATTAGCCGAACTACGTAGAAGCTACCGGAAAGCTCGTAGAAAATTAAACACTATTAAAAAACATAACGTAACAGGAGATTTGTACAACATTGCTCTCATTGCTCTTAGAGTTGCCAGGTCCCACTACAGAGCTGCTGTGGAAAAATCCAAGGGAAACTTAATTCAGAAACTTGTTAATAAACTCGATAGAGAGGGCCCGTGGTCACCTTTGTATCACGAATTTAAGGCAAATAGATCAATCGACCACGCATACATACAGAACATCAAAATTAATAACAGATATACCACAGGAGTAGAACAAACAGCAGAATATCTTTTAGACTCACTCGTACCTGACGATCGACCGGAAAACGACACTGATCATCACCGACAGATCAGGCAGTGGGCCATCGAACCACCACTGTCTCCAATGTCTGATTTACCATCTTCAGACGAATTTCTCGGTATCATTAGATCCTTGCCGCTAAACAAGGCTTCGGGTGATGATAAAATATCTAACAAAATGATAAAAGAAGCTTGTAAACTTTCGGGTGACACGATTTTCACTGTCTTTAAACGTTGCATTGCTGAAGGAATATTTCCTCGTATATGGCGGTGCGGTAATATTCGTATAATACCAAAAAGTGGCGACAAGCCACCGGATGATCCTAAATCCTACCGACCAATCACATTGTTACCATCGTTAGGAAAGCTTTTAGAACGTCTTGTAGTGCCCCGGCTTCTGCCAGGTGGAGTCAAATTTCATGATAGACAATTTGGATTTACGTTGGGTAAATCGACAACTGACGCTGTTATATCGGTTAGAAAGTTTGTCACACAGTCAAAATTTCAATACGTGCTGGCTATTTTCTTAGATATATCTGGCGCCTTCGACAACGCATGGTGGCCCATGCTGTTGCTGAAATTAAAATCACGGGGGTGTTTTAAAAATATTTATTCCCTTATCTCTTCGTACTTTTCACAAGGTACAACTAAACTAAGACTTGGTCATCATTCTGTGTCGAAGGCGCTTACAATGGGATGTCCTCAGGGATCGGTGCTAGGTCCATACTTGTGGAATATCGGCTTCTACGATTTTCTTACGATACCAATACCATCCGGATGTACTCTGAACGCGTATGCTGATGACGGCTTATTACTGGTGGAATCTGATACTAGGGCGGGGCTTGAGAGATTAGCCAATAGATGTTTGAACTTGATATCTCAATGGGGTGAACGTAATCGCTTAACTTTTGCACCCAACAAAACCTTCCAATTACTTTTAAAAGGTAACCTCAAATCACCGCAGAGCATTAGATTTGACAATGTTACTGTAAAAAATAAAACCACAGTGTGTTATCTAGGATTAGTTTTAGAAAGAAACTTTTCATTTATCGAACATATTAAAATAGTTAATGAAAAGTCTAAAAAGAGTTTCTGTGCATTGACAAGGATATCAACTGCGACATGGGGTCTATCATTTAATACATTAAAGATCATATACGGAGCTACTTATTTAGGTTCTATGTGCTATGGTGCACCTGTATGGGCCGATAGGGCAACCGTAGGCGCTGTCCGTCGCAAACTGTTACAAGGCCAACGACTTGCACTGATATTTTTGTGCAAGGCATATAGGACGGTTAGCACTGAGGCTTTGCCGGTGTTGGCGGGTGTCCTTCCGGTCGATCTCGAGGTGCAGAGACGTGCAGCCATGTACTATTCAAGACAAAACATGGAATGCGATTTCTTGGGCGCGCGCGATCGCGGTAAAATTACAAGATTGCTTCAACAGCAGTCCGATGTCTATAATGACCTCATAGACGAATGGCAGCAACGCTGGGACGAATCATCCAAGGGGCGCCATCTTTACCAATTTTTTCCATCTGTTCGCGAACGGTTGTCGAGGACATGGCTTGAGGTGGATCACTGTGTCGCTCAATTTCTTACGGGTCATGGTAACTTTAAGAGCAAGTTGTATTCATTTAAATTAGTCGAGTCACCATTGTGTCAATGCTCAACACCTAACTCTCATTATGAACAGTCTGCTCATCATATCCTCTGGGAATGTAGTCTTTGGTATAATGAACGTAATATAATGCTGAATAGCTTGCAGGTGACATCTGGGGCGGTATACTATGGGGATCTTGTGTCAACTAGGGTGAATTTCCGTGCGTTTAGGCGATTCTGCCATACATATTATAGAAATCAAATATAGCTCATGTAGGACCCGTAATATTTTGTGGCCGTGGTGCTTCCCTGTTTAAAAGGGTGTATGCCTATTTTACTTCATTTTGTCTCCCGCTTTGCTAAGGAGGGAAGTGGATTTACTGTATTTCCAACTCCTCCAATTTTCTTCTGATTAATTTCGTTGCGGGTTCCAAGACAGTTTAATTTCTTCCTGGGACTTCCCGAGTGTCATAACTCGGTGTGTTCGTGGGTCACTGCTGTGGATCCTGGTGTACAGGAGTTACAGTGGTGGGCGTGTGGGTGGGATTAGTCCCAATAGACCGTCTCAGGTAGGAAGGAAAAGTCATTTATGGGTAATATTGGGGTTGAGGTGCCGGGCAGATTGCTAGTCGGTCATGGCTAGGTGGAGACAAAAACTGAGGAGAACTGTTCTGCGAATAAGCTAGAAATTACCTTATTATCATACGCAGTAACATTATTGAGAGCATTTTAGAAGGGTAAGCTGTACTACCTCTTCGGAGGTTTTTTAAGTGAGACCAAAAGAACTTGGGATGCTTTTTTATTTTGTTCTCAATTTCGCGTATATAATCATTATAGCATTTTCGAACAAATCTTTTGCAGTCTCTTCTGAGATAGGTAAATTCAATTACATCTAATGGATTATTAGGTTTTTTCACTTTAATGCGTATCTTCATTTTTTGCATAAGCAGTTCTTTCAGTTGATTTGTATACTATGGAGGATATTTTATTCTGCTGGATACCGTTTCAAGCACGTGTTTTTTAATTATGTCCTCATCCATAATGTAGAACTTGTCTAACATATTGTTTACGTCATTGCAAGGTATAAATTCGCGTTATAATAATTATTCCAATATCTTTGACCCCGTGCTAGTCCTCTGTTGAAGTCACGGCCACGTCCACTTTGTCCTCTAAACGCACACGATTATTGAAGTCGAGCCACTATAATGGTCGGGATAGAAGAATAATAAGTAAACAAAACACAACACAATGCATACACGCAACTAACTTGAGAGCGACAAGTTTCGTCTTGTTCTTTAAAAATGTCGTAGTTCAACCAACAATTTTCATCTTTTTATGTCGAAATCAGCGTTATACCTACATATAGTAATAAACATGTTATTATCGTGTCTAGAATAATGAAAAAGTTTAATCAAAAGACAAATATGAATTCATTAGTACCTACCTAATACGGTCATGAGAAGATTTAATTTTTTTGGAAGTTTTGGACCAATTTTTTTTTTATGCACTTTTTGGTACTAATACTAGACATAGTAAGATACATTATAAGTTTTTTCTGTGATTGCACCTCTGCGTGAATTATGAATAAAATGTAGAAATATATCTATTTTTTTATAGTAAATACAACTGAAAAATTCTATAAAAATATATAATGTAGAGTAATATTTTGTCTAACGACCAGTTTTTGTTTCATTAGTGCAGCTGTAATAGTTTTCGAAAATAATAATTTTGAAAAATACCCACTCTAGCGTCTTTTTGATCAATTATCTCCAGAACGCAGAGACCGGCGGCCTACGGGCGGTTAGGCGCGTCGGTAAGCCTGCTCGTGCTGCACGTGGTGAATTCTCACCGCATTCTTCCTGGGGTTCACGTGTCGGGGTGGCAGGCAACCACGTGGTAACGTGGTGCGCAGGGCGCTTGGACGCGCGGGGGCCGGCAGGCGCGTCGTTAGGCCAGCTCGCAGCACGTGGTGAATTCTCACCGCTTGCGACGCTCGCCGGCGCGCTTTTCTGTTCTTCCTGGGGCACACGTGTCGGGGTGGCAGGCAACCGCGTGGTGACGATAAGCGCGGGCGCTCGAATGCGCGGGCAGCGGCAGATACGTCGTCAAGCCAGCTCTTAACACGTGCTGAAATCTCACCGCTTGCGACGCTCGCCGGCGC
>CADEBD010000552.1:0-25259 GCA_902825455.1 Arctia plantaginis
TCCCGGGGGGGCCCCAGAAGCCGGGACGGCCTGCCGAATCGGTCGCGGCCTATAGGCCTATCGTGTTGCTGGACGAGGCGGGCAAACTTTTTGAGAGGGTGCTCTCTGCCCGCATCGTCCGGCACCTCTGCGAGGTTGGCCCCGATCTGTCGGACGCCCAATTCGGTTTCCGAGAGGGGCGTTCGACGATCGATGCCGTGATGCGCCTTAGGGCCGTGACCGAGGAGGCCGTGAGCTGCGGCGGAGTGGTGTTGGCGGTGTCCTTGGACATCGCCAACGCCTTCAATAGTCTGCCATTCAGCTGCATCAGGGAAGCGCTCCGCTACCACGGAGTGCCGGAGTACCTGAGGCGGTTGGTGGCAGACTATCTTGAGGAGCGAACCGTCATGTACGAGGACCGAGATGGCGTCTTGAGACGCAGGGCCATGTCGTGCGGTGTTCCGCAGGGGTCTGTCCTAGGACCTCTCCTGTGGAACATCGGGTACGACTGGGCCCTACGAGGGCGTCTCCCCCCCGGGCTGGGTGTAATCTGCTACGCGGATGACACTTTAGTCACGGCCCGGGGGGCTAACTTCCAGGAGGCGGCGCGCCTGGCCGCCACGGGAGTTTCCCAGGTGGTCGGGCGCATTGAGGCGTTGGGTTTGCGGGTGGCCCTGGATAAGACGGAGGCCCTATTATTTCATGGGCCCCGTCGTGGTCCACCCGCCGGCGCCTCAATCGAGGTCGGCTCGGTCCTCGTACCGGTCCGGGCCCAGATGAGGTACCTGGGTCTGGTCCTAGACGGTAGGTGGCTCTTCGACGAGCACTTCCGACAGCTTGGTCCGAAGCTGGTGGACACTGCCTCCGCCCTAGGGCGACTTTTGCCCAATTTGGGCGGGGCCAGTGTTCCCACGAGGCGGCTGTACGCGGGGGTTGTCCGGTCCATGGCGCTTTATGGTGCACCGGTGTGGGTGGCGGCTCTGACCGCCCCGAATAGGGCGCGCCTCTGGCGCCCCCAGAGGATATTGGCGGTCAGAGCCATACGCGGATACCGCACGGTGTCCACCGAGGCGGCTTGCGCCTTGGCCGGAACACCCCCGTGGGATTTGGAGGCGGAAGTGCTCGCCGAAGTTTATCGGCGAGTGGCTGACTTCCGGGCGGAGAGCGGATTTCGCCCTCCGCCCGAAGACGTGCGCGAGTGGCGCGAAGCCGCTCGCCGAGCCACTATGGTGAGATGGTCGTTCCGGCTGGAGACTCCACGCGCTGGCTTCGCCGCCGTGGAGGCTCTCCAGCCGGTCATCGCCGAGTGGGCAGGGCGGCAGCACGGGACCCTTTCCTTCCGGCTGACGCAGGTGCTTTCCGGGCACGGTTGCTTCGGAAAGTACCTGTACTCGGTCGCTAGGAGGGAATCGAGTCCCGCCTGCCACCACTGCGACTGCGGTGAGGATTCGGCCCAGCACACGCTGGCGGTTTGCCCCGCATGGGCGACGCAGCGCCGGGCCCTCACTGCAGTCATCGGAGCAGATCTCTCGCTACCGGCCGTAATTCGCTCCATGGCCGGTAGCGACAGTTGTTTTACCGCGGTCGCAACCTTCTGCGAGGAGGTAATCTCGCAGAAGGAGGCGGCGGAGAAGGCCCGGGAGGACGACCTCCACTCGGACCTGATCCGCCGCCGGCGAACCGGGCGGCGGAGGCGCGCTCACCTGCGCCTCATGCCGCCCTGAGTGTGGCCGCGGGTGGACGGGATGGGTTCTCCCCTCCACCCGCATTAGTTGGCCAGCCGCGAGGGGGCGGCGTCCGCGTGTGCCGGACGTCGCCTAAAGAGAGGGTCCACTGAGACGGAGCCCGCATCAGGAGCGGGCCGGCGCTGGGAGGGGTCCAGAAGGAGATAGCTACCTGGACCCCTCCTAAACTGAAAGCGCAAAGAGGGCACACCGTGTGGTTTTAGTCGGTTCGAGTCCGACACACCGCCCCGCCGAACGAGAGCCCCGGCGGGGTGACGGTCCGAGGGGATTTCCACACGTAAAAAAAAAAAAAAAAAAAAAAAAAAGGTTAGGTTAGGTTAGGTTAGGTTAGGTTAGGTTAGGTTAGGTTAGGTTAGGTTAGGTTAGGTTAGGTTTTTTTTTTTTTTTTTTTTTTTTTTTTTTTTTTTTTTTTTTTTTTTTTTTTTTACGTGGTGGAATGCATTTACGCACTTCGCTCCACCCCTGCGGGGGCAGGGGGTTCGCTTCGTGTGGGACTCCTGACGGGCCAGACTACCCACTAAACCACCACGGTGTTCCTCCTTCGCCTAATCCGAGCCACGGGATAGTTTGCTCACCGCGACTCGGCTAGGGACGCCCTATTTAACGGGCTCGCCTCGTGCCCAGATGGTAGGGCCTCCTGAAGAATGCACCCCATGAACACAGAGGGGCGCATTCCGCCACATTAGCATGGGGCGGCAGGTCCCCCGACCCACCGCCCGTGGCGACTCTCGTGGCCTGCGGGGCGGGAGAGCCAGTCCGTCTCGATCCCGCCAGGAGAGCCAGTCCAGCTCGATCCCGCCCCTGCAAAGCCCCTCCCCTTGCGCGCTATCACCTCGCCAGTAACGAGGCGACGGCAGCGTCAGGTTTTTAACGACTTAACTGTCGGGTTTTAATGTCTTTTCCTTGACGCGGGCCAGCCAATTAAGGCAAGCCCCCCCCTCCTCGCAGGCCTTGCAGGCCCGCCATCCCACGACCCCCTCGTGCAATGGGGTCAGCTAGCCCTGAAAAGGGCTGTCGGGTTATCGGTCAATCGGCTAACATACAGAGCTCTGTGACAGAGACAGTGTCTATTAACCGTTGTCCAGGGTGCACCAGCCCCCTCGCTTCCGCTCCCGAGGACCGCAGTCCAACGGGGGAAGAAACGAAGAAGCCAACGTGGAGGTTACCCGACCCGCACCCCAGGTTAGGTTTTTTTTTTTTTTTTTTTTTTTTTTTTTACGTGGTGGAATGCATTTACGCACTTCGCTCCCCCCCCGCGGGGGCAGGGGGTTCGCTTCGTGTGGGACTCCTGACGGGCCAGACTACCCACTAAACCACCACGGTGTTCCTCCTTCGCCTAATCCGAGCCACGGGATAGTTTGCTCACCGCGACTCGGCTAGGGACGCCCTATTTAACGGGCTCGCCTCGTGCCCAGATGGTAGGGCCTCCTAAAGAATGCACCCCATGAACACAGAGGGGCGCATTCCGCCACATTAGCATGGGGCGGCAGGTCCCCCGACCCACCGCCCGTGGCGACTCTCTTGGCCTGCAGGGCGGGAGATCCAGTCCGTCTCGATCCCGCCAGGAGAGCCAGTCCAGCTCGATCCCGCCCCTGCAAAGCCCCTCCCCTTGCGCGCCATCACCTCGCCAGTAACGAGGCGACGGCAGCGTCAGGTTTTTAACGACTTAACTGTCGGGTTTTAAAGTCTTTTCCTTGACGCGCGGGCCGGCCAATTAAGGCAAGCCCCCTCCCCGCAGGCCTTGCAGGCCCGCCATCCCACGACCCCCTCGTGCAATGGGGTCAGCTAGCCCTGAAAAGGGCTGTCGGGTTATCGGTCAATCGGCTAACATACAGAGCTCCGTGACAGAGTCACAGAGACAGGGTCTATTAGCCGTTGTCCAGGGTGCACCAGCCCCCTCGCTTCCGCTCCCGAGGACCGCAGTCCAACGGGGGAAGAAACGAAGAAGCCAACGTGGAGGTTACCCGACCCGCACCCCACCCCAGGTTAGGTTAGGTTAGGTTAGGTTAGGTTAGGTTAGGTTAGGTTAGGTTAGGTTAGGTTAGGTTAGGTTAGGTTAGGTTAGGTTTTTTTTTTTTTTTTTTTTTTTTTTTTTTTTTTTTTTTTTTTTTTTTTTTTTTTTTTTTTTCGCTTTTCCCCGATCATAAATAGGGTCCTTATTAAACTACATATGTCTATGCTAGTATATCTATTTATACTACCCACACTATCTTATGTAGAGTGGGATTTCCCTTACTCTGCGCATGTGTTGGCTAATTTACAATTTTAAGTTCTTATTTACAGCTTTCTGTAAATATCTATCTATTTATACTTGTTGTATTTTTATATTATTAGTTTCTAACATTTTACTGACAAGTGTTTCCTGCTTGTTTTATGTATTTATTTATCTATTTACTTATACAATTCTTTTACTGTTCTATTTATACTTATACTTTTCACTCTTACATTCATATTCTTAGGTCTATTGTTATTGCTATAATTCTACATTATATATATTACATTATATTTACAACATATATTCTTGCTTATCTTTTTACTGTTTTTTTTTTTTTTTTTTTTTTTTTTTTTTTTTTTTTTTTTTTTTTTTTTTTGCTATTTCTGTCTTGTCTCAGTTGTTTTAATACAGTAAGTACTTCATTGATGTATTACATTACTTTGTAAATGTATTGCTTTGTTTAGCTGTTTTAACTGTTTTAGCTCTTTTGACATTTCAGCAGGATATGTGAGTTTATGTGTGTCTGACTGTGCACTTCTCTTACATATTTTAGACATCCATGTATCTAGGCAATAAGATATATATACTTAATTCTATACATATTTATTGTCCGTTCTTTTGCTACTTTTTCATTTTATACTTGTTTTACTTTGTGTTTGTGTTTCTGTCTGTAGTCCGTAAATGTTTTGTGCTGATATATATTTATGTATGCTCACTATACATTCTATATATCGTTTTGTACGTGTTGTCATGTATTACGTGTTTATATGTGTCGCGTTTATATTTGTGTGTGTTGTGGCTGTGTGTGCGCGTTTGTGGTTCGTTGTTGAAATGTTTTGTGCTGATATATTCGTGTATGTTCACAATACCTTCTATATATCGATTTGTGTTCGTGTTATCATGTGTTTCATGTTTGTGTGTGTCGAGTTTATGTTTCTGTGTGTTGTAGCTGTGTGTGCATGTTGTGTGGTTTCCTACATGTGTATCATGCGTAGGCCGTGTTAGCTCGAGCCAGGTAGTCCCACTTTTTTCGTACTGGGCAATCGACACTGAAGGCGTTGTGGTCGGTTTTTTGCAACCCAGAGTGCGAGCAGTTGCAGCACCGCGGTTCATTTCCTGCGGTGAGATCTGCGCATCTTTCGCGCAGATGCGGTCCTCCGCAGTGACTGCATCTGTCCGCACCCTCGGTGCAAAATTTACGGCCATGTCCAAATGCTAAGCACCGAGTGCATTGTATTAACGGAGACTGGTCCTCGACTCTGACCCTTTGGAGGTCGAGATAGAGGGCCCCAGCCTCCGTCATCCTCCGCCATACGCTAGGCCGCACCTGGAGGATGATGTGCACCGTCTTTGGATTCCTAGTTCGTTTTTTAAATTTGATGTCTACTTTTATTTCCTCTTCCGATAGACCTTCAAAAACTTCCTTGTTCTGGGCATAGAGTGCCGTAATTAGGTCTTGGTCTTCGCTATCTATATATATGTCTTTTAGGATGACAAGAGGATTTTTATTTTGCATGGGTGTTACTTTTAATCCGTTGCCACGTTTCTCTATAATTTTTTGCACTTTATTTCTTTCCTCCTCAGTGTCGCAGCCCAGTATAACTGTTTGATTCTTTGCCTTTCTGACCTTACTTATTTTAAGGCCGGTACCTCTCGCGTCGACCGCCTTCTTCACCCTTGAGAGGACCTCATCCGCGGTCTCCTCTCCGCCCTCAAGGGTGACCGCCACCGAATGGAGTGCGGGGCGGTGGGCGGGTTTGGTTGCAGCGGCGCTGGCGTATGTTTTAAGGACTGGTACTGGGGCTTGGTTCGCACTCATCAGTCCTTTTGTGGCCTCAGCGATTTCGTTCTTGGCCGCCACGACATCCTCGGCAATACCGCCGACCAGGCTCTTGAAGTGATCGTACATTTGGCTCCCGAACTCTTTTCCGACCTCCACGGTCGTGTGGTCAATAGCCGCCCTAGTCTCCTCGAGCCTGTCGCCGATCCCGCCGAGCAAGTCGGAGTTTCGTTCGTCGGCGCTTACTTCAAGACCTTGTAGGTCTTCCTGGATGGTCTGCTCCATTTGTTTGATGCGTTCCGTCAGCGCCGCCTCCATCTCTTCCAGTCTCTTTAGGACGTCCTCATGCCCATCGGACGACGCGGTCCTTGAGGGCGCCCTAGCTGCCTGGCCTTCCGATTCGAGTTTCGCAATGCGTGCGCTAAGTTCGAATAGTGCTCGATGTCCGTTATCGGACTGCTCCTCCAGGAACTGTTTTATATCCTTTCGCATCTGAGGGTATTGTTGAACCCTTGAGGGAATCTCTTCAAATATACACAACAGTTGCCGGAGGAGCTGATCGCTCGATTGTGCAGCGTAAGTTTGCAGCCGCTTTTTATATAGCTCCATATTTTCGAGCGATCTCCGTTTTGTATTTGGCCTGCGGATGAAAGTCTTGGCAGCGTCCTGCACTACAGTTGCGGTAGTGGGACTGGGGGTGATGGGCGTAGTAGGCTTTCTGGCTGTGCCTGAGGTCGCGGGTGTGCGATAAGTACTCATTGTGAGTGTGTGCGTAGGTGTCGGGGAAAATTGTCAATGTGTAAAAAATAAAAATTTCAGACCCTGTAAAGGGGGGTCTGTGTCTGGTGTAATTAAAGTGTAAAACAAAGTTTAAAATAAAACAGGTCCAATATTATCAATTATGGTCAATATACACAGACAAAGAACGCAAAAAACACAAAAATCTTATATTTACAAATTAATTTTAGATAAATAGAGTGGTGGGCAGGAGTATGCCCAGTCCTGAATACCTATACTAACTTAAAGTAGCAAAAATGCTACTTTTGTTCTTAACTATAAAATAGCCTGCACAGCAGGGTTGTCGAAACACAAATAATAAGTTGATGTAAAGAGTAAAAATAAAATAAAATGACAAATCTGTCAGAGCCAATCAACTGAGCTCCCCGAGCTGGTTAAAATGAGCCCAAACTCGGGGGGTCCAGGTGCCCTGGGGGCAAAGTTAGGAATGGGGGAGGACGGGGGGCTGGTTATTGAGGGGAGGGGAGAAACTGTCACGGCCACTCGACCGGGCTCCCCGAGCTGATTCAAACGAACCCAAACTCGGGGGGTCCAGGCGCCCTGGGGGCAGAGTTAGGAATAGGGAAAGTGAGGTAGGGGGGGAGAGAGAAACTGTCGGGGCCAATCAGCTGGGCTCCCCGAGCCGGTTAAAAAGAGCCCAAACTCGGGGGTCCAGAAGCCCCAGGAACAGAGTTGAGGAGAGGGGGGGTGAGGTAAAAAAGTGGAGGGGAGAGGGGGGAGGTTTTCTTGGGGTGGCGTTTGGTGTGGTTGGCGTAAACTGCCGCGCCCAATGTGTTTGTGACCCCCTGGCGGTTCAAATGAACCTAAACACGGGGGGTCTGGGCCTCCTACAAGAAAATTGAAGATTGGGAAGGTGAAGGGGGGGAATGCGGAGAAGGGGGGATTCTGGCGGGGCCAAGTTACTAGGTCCCCCGGGCCGGTCCAGATGAGCCCAAACACGGGGGGTCTAGGTGTCCCACAGCCGGAGTTAGGTTTTGAGGGGGTGAGGTAAGGAGGGGGGGAGGGGATTTTGTTCAAAGAAGGTTGGAGGGGGGATTTGGGCTGGGGAGGGGGGCTGGTGGGGGGGGAAGATTCTGAGGAGGCCAAACTGTTGGGCCCCCCCTGCTGATTCAAATGAACCCAAACACGGGGGGTCCAACTGTCCCACAGCCGGAATTAGGACGTGAGGACGTGAGTGAGGTAAAGGTAAGGAGGGGGAGGGGATTTCGTAGGAAGAAGGTTGGGGGGGGAGAAAAACTGGAGGGGTCAAACTGTTGGGCTCCCCCTGCCGGTTCAGATGAACCCAAACACGGGGGGTCCAAGTGGTTTACAGCCTAAGTTAGGGTTGGAGGGGGTGAGGTAAGACGGTGGGAGGGGGGGGGTCGTATGGCGAGGATTGGGGAGGGGGCTAATAGGGGGGATTGCCCGGTCCTAAAACTGTTTAGATCAGCATAAAATTAAACTTATAAATTAAAAATATGTTATAAATTAAAAATTTAATCGTATAACGAGTGATTTAACGTTTAACCTATCTTACAAATTAAAATTAAACGTTTAATTTTTCCTACAAATTAAAATTTAACACTTAATTCAACCCTCAAATTAAAATTTAACGTTTAATTTATCGTTCTGTCGACTATATGAGAACCCCGTGTGATCCCTTAAAATAAATGTTTTAAAGTTTGTTTATAGACTTTGGGGGTCTATAACTCGGTGGTTTCCCAACCTAAAATTCAATGTGAGGTGTCAAGGGATAGGGTTTTTAGCCCTCTTTCGTTAGCACTTCCTAAAAAATTTTTTAGGGGTGGGTTTCACCCTTAAAAAGTGTCTGGAATATAGTCGAAATTTTAAAAAGTTTTTAGTCTATAAGTTTTGAACCACTCTACTTACAGTTTTTATCGAGACGGTTCCTGGTTCCTTGCACTGTCCCGCACAGAACACACTGTCACAAATTATCCTACAGGACCGGGATCAGGGACCTCGTGGCACGTGGTCTCCGGAAAAAACGTAATATCCTCTCCGGGAAACGCCGCAAAAATCCGAGAGGGGGCTCAAAAGATGGGCCTCCCCGAGCCGCACCCTCCCACAGGATAATAAACGGGGGTCGTCGATCCCGTTCCCGAGTTATAGTAATTTTAAAGTCAGTTGAAAATTTTTAAAATGTTTTTGGTCTCTAGTGTCCCTAAATATGGTCCAATTTCCACATAAAAATCACTCGCGTGTTCGTCACTGCAATCCTCACAATATGGGGTATGTCACTTGTCTCTGGAGCGTCTGGATCAGGGACCTGGCGGTTCCCTGATTTCCGAAAATAGTCGATTACTCCCCCCACCTTCGTCGTAAAAATATGAGAGGGGGCTCAAAAGATAGGTCTCCCCGAGCCGCACCCTCCCACAGTAAAAAAGTTGGGGGTCGTCGATCTATTTCCGGAGTTAATCGCGAAAAACACAAACACAAAACTGAAAATTCAACAAAAAGTTGAATATCTTCCACAATTTTAAACCGATCGCGGCGCGGTTTTCACCGTTGAGTAGGTCTCGCGACGGCGGAACTTTTGGTGTATAACACTATACACTTTTTACAATTTATACCACCAAAATGATTTTTAAGGCCCGGAGCGTGTCAAAAGCGTGGCGCTCGCGGTCACAGTTCGCACGGGACTGGTTAGGTTAGGTTAGGTTAGGTTAGGTTAGGTTAGGTTAGGTTAGGTTAGGTTTTTTTTTTTTTTTTTTTTTTTTTTTTTTTTTTTTTTTTTTTTTTTTTTTTTTTTTTTTTTTTTTTTTTTGTTGACTGGATCTCCTCTGACGTGATCAGAGACCTTTCGCTACTTATTTACAATTTACAAACATTAGACAGGATACATAGATTGGGACCGTTACATAGGAGACTTCTCTTAGATATTACAGTTTTTCACATACATACATAGTTGGGGATGCTCAACGATACGGTGGCTATTTACAGTATTACACAAAACATAGGCGCTTCCGTTTCGAGTGCCCTGTGTTACGTGAGGTTACAATTTACGGTTAGGTTAGGTTAGGTTAGGTTAGGTTAGGTTAGGTTAGGTTAGGTTAGGTTAGGTTAGGTTAGGTTAGGTTAGGTTAGGTTAGGTTAGGTTAGGTTAGGTTAGGTTAGGTTAGGTTAGGTTAGGTTAGGTTAGGTTAGGTTAGGTTAGGTTAGGTTAGGTTAGGTTAGGTTAGGTTAGGTTAGGTTAGGTTAGGTTAGGTTAGGTTAGGTTAGGTTAGGTTAGGTTAGGTTAGGTTAGGTTAGGTTAGGTTAGGTTAGGTTAGGTTAGGTTAGGTTAGGTTAGGTTAGGTTAGGTTAGGTTAGGTTTTTTTTTTTTTTTTTTTTTTTTTTTTTTTTTTTTTTTTTTTTATTTACAGCCTAGATCCTCCAACGTAATTGGAGACCTTCCTAATCGATAGTTACGCTTTCACTCCAGTTCTATCTTGTATGCCTCTCGCACTTTTATGCTGCATACCAACTCATTCCTTCATTCCTTTTGGCATTCCAGTATGGGTGGGACTCCCATCTATCATACCTAATCTGTACTTTTTATCTTTATTTATAGGGTATAGATCAGTGAACTTACACTACGAATTTATTTTAACTAACTTATTTCCTAAACATTTTTTATATCTTAATCTATGTCTTATCTTTACACAACTTTTATATTTTGGATACATTTATAATTAGACTAATGTACAATTCGCCTTAAACTACTGTTACAACAGTTATAACAAGCTTACTCACTATTTTGGTAGGACCTTAATCTACATGTTTTATTTTCAGTTAACATTTTTTGCTTAGACTATTTCAATTTGTGGCTTAACTACTATTTACAATATGCTTATTTCTAGTTGCTTAATCTAGTTTGATTTATATGCTGTACAGAAATATCACACACAATATTGTGACAACATATTTTTATTACTTCACTTCATTTCTCTTTATGACCATTTTTGCTATTTTGACACAGTAGTTAAGCAGTTTTTCCCTATCTGGGCCCATCATAATAGGTGCCATATTATTGGCTTCCATTTTTGTACTTAGTTCCTGTTCAATTTCGTAGCGTTCTTTTGAGTGTACAGGGCACTCAAAAAGTATATGCTGCACTGTCTCCATTACCCCTGGATCGCAGATGCACGCCGGGCTCTCCTTGCACTTGAAGCGATTCAAATACTCGGAGAACCCGCCGTGCCCTGTCATGATCTGGGTCCTGACACTCGTGGTCTCGATCTTCCTGACCACTCTGTACGCGATCTTAGCGTCAGGCAGGAACATTTTTGTCATCGAGGCCGTTGCTCCACTCCCGTACCTTTGGTTCCATTCGTCAAGGGTTGCATTCCGAATGCTACCCTTGACGAATGAAACCGGGCACAGGTCGTAGTCCGGTCTGCGCTTGGATCCCTCCGCCGCCGCTTTGGCCAGCTCATCAGCTCTCTCGTTGCCCTCCAGTCCCACGTGTGCTTTGATCCAGAACAGGGCGACAGTTTTGTTCTGGAGAGACGCCGTTTTGAGGCAGTCCCTAGCTGCCACCGCCAGCGGATGGAGGGAGCGGGGGTTTTGTAGGGTTTGGAGGGCGGCCATGGAGTCGCTATAGATTCCAAACGCAGACTCCGGACGCAATGTGGTTTCCCTCGTTGCCTTGTGTAGTGCCAGGAGCTCGGCCTGATAGACCGTGCAGTAATTAGAGAGTGCAAATTTCGCCGATCTTATTTCTAACTCGTCCTTCCATACCGTCAGAGCGGCTCCGACTTTACCTGCAATTTTGCTCCCATCTGTGAAGATTTTAACAGCCACATTGTCACTCTGCAGATATTTGGCCCTGTCCGCGATCAGGTTTATGTCGGGGTATATGTGCTCTGCCGGGTGTGGAGCTTCTATAGCTCGTGCCATACGCTCCACCTCTCGATCCTCAAGCGCTCCCCAGGTGATGCCCCTCTTGCCCTCGTAGAGGAGAGCTGCCTCGCGTATTCGGAGGTCGAGGGGGAGGATACCCGCCAGCACCAGTGATGAATTTAAAGAGACTGTACGGTAGGCCTTGCACAGCTTCTGGGCCATCCCTCGTTGTATCGCATCCAGTTGTTTCCGCACACCCAGTTTATTCGCGGCCGGCGCCCAGGCGCTGGCCCCGTAGAGTATTATAGGTTCGATTGTTGCCAAATAGATTGTGCGGATAACCTCTGGATGCAAGCCCCAGCTTACCCTTGCTGCCTTGGATAGCTGTTTGTACACCCCGACAGCCTTTTTGCAGACGTTTGTGACGTGGCTGTTAAAAGTTAACTTCTGGTCGATAGTGACTCCCAGAATCTTCATTTCCTTGGACGCTCCAATGCTGACCCCCCCCATGCTGAGCCGTGGGGTGTCATATTTGATTTTTCTTGTCACGGTCATTGCCATCGTTTTGTGGGGCGCGAAAGTGAGTTTATTGGCAACGCCCCACTCGCGGACGTGTTCGAG
Source organism: Arctia plantaginis (assembly GCA_902825455.1). Lineage (NCBI taxonomy): Eukaryota > Metazoa > Arthropoda > Insecta > Lepidoptera > Erebidae > Arctia > Arctia plantaginis. Next base: position 11,960 of record CADEBD010000552.1, read on the forward strand.
AGCAGCATTGGCGCGTCCTTGGATTTCTCCTGCTGTTTGCCCGTAAAAGACAAGCAGTATGTCGTCGGCAAAGGCCTGGCAGTATTCCCCCCTGGCCTCTAGGCTCTTTAGGAGTGGATCCAGGAGAAGGTTCCATAAGATTGGGCCTCCTATGGAGCCCTGTACGCAACCCATGCTAGTGCCTTTCTTGTGTACCTCCCCAGCGTATCGGACCTTTACAGTTCTTTGTGTCAGGTAGCTGTCAACCAATAGTCGGAGGTTTACGGGGCACTTCTCCTCAGCCAGACGTACTCTGATAGCGGGCCACCAAGCACTATCGAATGCTCCCTCTATGTCCAGGGATACAATTGTGACAATTAGTTTGTCGTGTAATTTGCTGCGGATGTACTGCATTAAGTCATAGAGGGAGTCTTCGGTGCTCTTTTGGGGCATGAAACCGTACTGGCGAGTACTCATCCCGGGTAGTAAATAGTACTTAAGTCGGCCAACTAGCATCTTCTCTAGAATTTTACCTAAAATAGGTAATAGTCCTATTGGTCTGTAGGATTTAGGGGTTGAGTAATTCTCCTTGCCCGGTTTTCTCAAAACTACTACTGTAGCTTCTTTCCACACCCTGGGGAAATAGTGCAATGCCAGGCACTTGTTGAGAAGCTTCAGGAAGGTTTCGGGATTGTTGTCAATAACATGTCGGCAGATGTCTGCAGTGAACCCATCCGCTCCAGGGGCCTTCCGCGGGTTGAAAGAGTCCACGGAAGTCTTAAGTTCGTGCAGTGTGAACTCTGGGTCCCAAGGGTCACCCTGTGCCCCAGCGTTCACTTCCTCAGCCCTCCTCCGGACTTGGCGATGATGGGCACTGTCCGACTCCTCCGAGTCTTCCACGTAGAATGTGTCCGCAATATATTTTGCGGATTCACGTGCGTCCAGTTCCTTCCCCGCTCTCATCATTGGCAGGTCTTCCGCTCTGACGGTAGTTCGACCGATTACCCGATAAATGCCCTCCCAGAGGCCCTCCTTGTCCTGTTTTTCACAGAATCTCTTCCAGCTCTCCGTCTGCGCGTTAGCCGCTGCCTTCTCATATTCTTCTTTCTGTTTCAGGTACTCCTCGACTACCTTGGGTCTTCGCACCGGGGCGGCGCAGCGTATTCTGTTCTTCAGAGTCGCTACCTTCCTCTTCATTTCGCCGAGTTCCTCGGACCACCACGGCATGGTAAGTGTTTTCTTGTTTTTTATTTTAGGTATAGTGTTGGTGCATGTTTGTGTTATAGTGTTTGTTAGATTGTGGGTAAATGTCTCTAAGTGTTCTGTAGTTTGGATTTTAGCTATTTCTGTTTGTGTTATGTTGTTGTCTATGCTTAATTGTTTAAATTTCTCATGAAATTTAACCCAATTTGCTTTTTTTGTGTTGAAAATTCTGGTTGTTCTGTTTGTTGTGATGTGTTTTGGTTTTTTGAGATAAATGTTAAATGTAATGCCGTTGTGGTCAGAGCTCGTGAGGCCTTCTTTGACCTCCCAATCGTCCACCACATTAAAAATGTCAGCGGAACAGATTGTTAGGTCTACGAAGCTGGTGTAACGTTTTCCGCCCCTCACAGTGTCAAATGTAGGAGTTTCCCCTCTGTTGAGAATATGTAGGCCTAGCTCATTCAGCAACCCGGAGAGCTCGTCTCCTCTTCTGTCAATTGTGGGGCTTCCCCACCAGGAGCTCTTCGCGTTAGCGTCACCTCCAGCGACCCACCTAGTTTTAAATTTGGTGGCTATTTTTCTAATGTGCTCCAGGTATGGCAGGATTGGTTGGTCCGGTTCAAAATAAAAGGAGATGAGTGTCACCTCCCAGATGTCCGCTTCTATTCCCAGTACAACGATGTTGTTGGTAGTAAGGTTTGGGTACTGTTTGACTCTCAAGTCCGGGTCAAAGACTGCGATGGCCGCCTTTACAGTACCCTCGCCGCGGTTGGTGTTCTGGTACACCCGCACCCCCCTGTGACTTCTCATCTCCTTGGCACTACCTACGTAAGGTTCCTGGAGCAGTGCCACTTTAGTTCCCCTCTTCCCCGCTTCGAGTAATAGCTCGTTTGTGGCTAGTTTCTTTCGCTGGAGGTTCGCTTGGATTACACGGTAGTGGATTTGGCTGCCCTCGGCGCCCTTAGCAATATGCTACTGCCGACCGGGCTAGTCTATCCCACTTTCGTCTGATTGGGCACTCTGGGTCAAAGGCGTTGTGTTGGTTCTTGTCTAGTTGCGCTTTTGTGCAGTTCCGGCAGCTCGGGACTTCGCCAGCATGGCGGTCAGCGCAGTCCTTACTTAGATGTGGACCCCCACAGTGGCTGCACATGTCGGCTGTTTCTTTACAGAAGCGCTTTCCATGTCCATAGCCTAAGCAGCGAGTGCACTGGACCAATGGTGATTGGTCCTCCACCCGGACTCGCTGTAGGTCTATACGAAGTGATCCGGCCTTCAGGGTTTTCCCCCAGATGGCGGGTGATACGCTCACCACTATGTGGCAAGTGAGGGGGTTCCTGGCTCTCCGTCTATATTTTATATCGATTCTATCCTCCTCCTGCCCGAGGCCGCGAAAAATATCCGCGTTTTGTTTGCGGAAGGCCTTCATGATGTCCTCGTCTGTGTTTGCCGAAAGGACGTTTCTAAGGATCAAGAGAGGGTCCTTATTCTTCATTTCCTCGGCCAGGAGGTGGGTATCGTCTCTGTTTAATCGTTCGCGGGCTTTCTCCCTTTCCTCCTTGGAGCCAAAGCCCAGGATCACTTTACGATCTTTGGCCTTTCGGACCCTTTCCACCCTGATCCAACCCTCCTTTGCATCTACCGCCTTTCTAATCCTGCTTATAACTTCCTCGCTACTCTCTGTTTCCTCTTTTGAGGTTACAACTATAGAGTGCATGGTGTTTTTTGTTGGTGTTTTTTGGGCGTTTGTCCTGTAGTTGGCGGCAGCTTCCGCATAGGAAGGGGGGGTCGTTATTTCCGAGCTTTCTCTTTTTTGCGCTTCTAAAGCTTTCTCGAGGTCCTCCATTTTCCTCGTATGTGCCTGGATAGATCGCATGTGTTCTTCCAGGGTTTCCTTCAGTTTCTCTTCTAGTTCGGTGGGTTCGTTCTGTTTTATTTGTTCCTTATTATTGTTTTTGTTTTTGGCAGCATCTCCCTCCTTGACCAGTTCGTACAGTCTATCGATCGCTTCTATAACATCCTCTTTTATGTCGGACCGAAGGTTTTTAGATTGGCCTAATAGGGTTTTGGTTTTTACCACTATGGCTTTAGCCTCGGCGCTCCTGGTAGCAGAGTGCGCTTTTGTAGTTTTGACTACAGGCGGCGATTTAGTATGCGCTTCTGTAGAGGGTCTGCGTGACACTGTCCTGGTTTCATTTAAGGAGGGGACTGCTCTACTTTTTCCTTTAGTCTTTGCCGGATGGCCTGGAAACTGTATTATTAGGGCCTTTGGAGCCCTTGTGGGTGATTTTTTAATTGCCAAACTGCCACTTCCAGTGGCATCGATGCTACTCCTTTCTTTGAAGGTCTGCGTCTGCACTGGGGATGTAGATGGTCCCGGCTTTGCGGGATCCGGGCTTCCAGCCCCGGGAGTAGCTTCCATTATCCTCTTTGTTGGCGTTCTGGGGCCGAGCATACTGGAGGCACTATCTCGCGTGCAGTGTGTTGTAGAGGGACACGCTGCGATACGCTAAGGACAGGTTCCTTGATTGTCTAGGCTGGTCAATGTATAAAATACCTTACCCAAGAAAAAACGGTGTCTACACTAATTTGTAGCGTGGTAAGGTAACACAAAATGGTCAATAAGATGAAATGGAGTAAAGCAAAATCCAAATCAGGTCTATACACAATTTCTCTATTGTATAGAGCAGTAACTCGTCAACGGCTTACACTCTACAGTTTGTTAATAACAAACTAAACTAATGGTCTGTACTACTACTCTATGCGTTGTCGTTATCTCTGCTCAGCAGAGATGTCAGATCTTGGGGATGTAAAGTCCCTTGTCCCTTACACTAAACAAATAGGTCAAAACTACACTAAACTAAACTATAAAGATTTAAAAAATATAAATTTCGCTTTATTTTTATCCTAAGTTGGCCAATAGGGCTCTGATCAGTATTTATATGTACAAAGTTTACCGTCGAGCAAGCTCCGGGGTCAAAATTATAAACCGAAAAAATTTTTACTAACTTATTAAATATAAAAAATTTTAAGCTCTATGTAGAGCCTCGTTTAGCGGTCAGGCTGATAGCCCTCGATGAGCCCTTTAAAATGATCCCAAACACGGCTCTACTGCCTCAAAGGGGTCCGGAGTGAGAGAAGTTTGAAATTTTTGGTTTTTAACCAAGATGGCTGCCTTGAAAGTGGTTTCTCCCTGTAATTCCGGAGCCAATAGGCCGATTTCGCTCGTGTTTGGGCTCACCTGGCCCAGTTTTTCAAGGTCTATCTCTTGGGGGATAAATTGACCCCCCAAACTTTTTGACCCCCGATCTCCCCCAAACCTATAGAATGTATGCTGTAGAGGGCGCCAAGGCACCGGGAGGAAACCCCGACTCGCTGGGACGACGCGTTCCGGAGATATGTGGTGTTAAAAATTTTCAAAATGGCCGCCTGTGAAAGTTTGGTCGACCGTGTCTCCGGTTCTATGCGTCCCAGAATACCCGAGTTTGGGCTCCGCCGAATCGCCCTGACCTCCTCCACACACTGGTGCGGTTTTCAGGGCCTGAAAATTTTTAGGCTCCTATGGTCCTGAAATTTCAGGAACAGGTAGCCAAGGCCCTCTAGGTGCCTATAGTGAAAACCGCAAACAAATAGCTTGAGCGGTTGTGGAGTTATGGCTGTTCCACCCAAAACAAGATGGCTGCCGAGCTGTCAAACTCCAACTTTGGAGGCCCTTATCTCCGCAACCGTTGGTCGTAGAGAGTCCGGGTTTCTTCCAGACAGCTCGGAATCACCTCGGCTTCCTTGCCAATTGACTTTTGGAGCAAAAAATCTAAGTGTGGTCAATCTGTCCAAAACTATGTTTACTGCCTAAAGGGGCGTTCAGGGCACCCAACAGCGAAAACCCCAAACCGCTACGACCTTCCAGTCCGGAGATAAACTCAATCAAAATTTTCAACCTAAATAACCAAAATGGCGGATTTTACGAAATTCTTCAATTCCAGTCCTAGGAGCACCGAGTTTGGGCTTATACAGGTCCAGAAGGACTATGTAGACCCGGCCCCACGGTCAGAATCGAGGAATTTCTACCTGTACTAATTTAATTAAGGAAAAACACAAAAAATTATGTATCTCCGGATTGGGAGGTTATAAAAATCTAGAAAAAATCTTAAAATTAGTATAAAAGCAGCGTCTAGCTATGGTCCACTAAATCTTAATTTTAACTTAAAACTAACATATAAATTTTTTAACTTTTTTATAAATTCCACTTTTTTAATTTTAGTTAATTGAATTATTGTCCAAAATTTTTCAATAACTAGTCGCCTACTCTTCTCTGGAGCGCGCAAATAATAGCAGTTGTAGAATTTAAATTCTTTGCGTATCTTCGAAGATATTGACTGCCAAAGTTCGAAACTTTAATTATTATTATTTATTTTTCTGACTCACTTAAAATTTTTCTAGCTTCGGAATCTGGTCCAGCTCAAAAGGTGCTCCTTATCGCCAAAATTGCAGCCTCCCAGCTAGCCTCCTTCTTGTTTTGTCGCCACGTGGGAAAAGGAGAAAAAATGTTCTCCTACTTCCGGGGCGCTCGTCCGGGTGCTTTTGACGGCGGCAGCACGTGGGGGCACACTTGGGTCACTTCCTGGCACTTTTTTCACTCAAAACACTTCACAAAACACCGAGTTATAAGCAAATTTATAAAAAATTTTTTGAACATAACCCCAAAAAATGAGGTTTTTCGCGTTTTGTGCTTCGGGGTTTTGCACGGTGACACTTCACTGCAATCCAGCGGATGGGTCGCGACGAGACGAATCTCCCGACACCAAACTTGTCAAATTAGGTCGAAGAAAAACCACTAAACTGATTTTTTAAAAGTCGGATCGGGTAAAAAAGCACGTGCTCTCGAGCGTGGCGTGAGTCGTACTGCGGTTAGGTTAGGTTAGGTTAGGTTAGGTTAGGTTAGGTTAGGTTAGGTTAGGTTAGGTTAGGTTAGGTTAGGTTAGGTTAGGTTAGGTTAGGTTAGGTTAGGTTAGGTTTTTTTTTTTTTTTTTTTTTTTTTTTTTTTTTTTTTTTTTTTTTTTTTTTTTTTTTTTTTTTTTTTTTTTTTTTTTTTTTTTTTTTTTTTTTTTTTTTTTTTTTTTTTTTTTTTTTTTTTTTATGAACTGGATCTCCTCTGACATGATCAGAGACCTTTTACAACATAATATAACAATATTAACAACATTAAATGATATAAAACAATAGCTAGACATAGTGAATACTAGTGGATATTACTATTTCGGAGTGTCGCACTCGTTGCGGTGTGTGGCACTCGAGTGTCGCACACATACTACACATAGGTTACATTGACAGAATTAAACATAAACTACATAATAAGTTATTAAACATAATTACTGTCGGATTTCAGGGATCTTATTTTCCTGTTTGGTGGTTGCTTATATACCTAATTATTTCTATCTTGACATTACAACTTATCTCTAGGTATTATATGGCTTAAATTCCAGCTTACATTTACTACATACATTTATTCCTACTATATTTTATGCTTATATATGTATTCTAAGAATATACTTTAAGCATAGGTTCCATAGCTACTTTGCACAGTTTGTACCTACACATTTTAACGTCGCTGACATTGACCAGCCTATATCTAAATTGACTTTCTTGATCATTAAGATCGTCAAATTTAGCGGTTTTCGTAGTCTTCGGTTTGGTTTTGTTTTGCCAATTTGCTTTTGTATACCCTGTGCGTGAATGGGTATCCGACGTGTTTGCTTCTGTTGAGTTGCCGTCTTGTGGGGCGCCAGCGGCGACCTCAGCAATAGGCTATGGCCGTCCTCGCTAGCGCATCCCACTTTCTTCTCACAGGACATTGGTCGTTAAAGACGCCGTGAGCGGTGTCACTTAATTTGGCCTTTGTGCAGTTCCGACATGTCGGTGGTTGGGCCGCCAGATGTTGTGGACATTCAGCCTTGTGGTGTGGGCCTCCGCAGTGGTTGCAGAGGTCCACCGCCTCTGTACATAGTTTTCGCCCATGGCCATACGCTAAGCACTTAGTGCATTGGATCAGGGGGGTTTGATCTTCCACCCTGACTCTTTGGAGGTCTATGTAGACCCTGCCGGCCGACAACAGCCGTTTGTACAGGGCGGGCGTCACCCTGAGTACCAAGTGGCACTCTTGCTGGTTCTTCGCCCTGCGCCTGTACAGAATCTCGGCCTGGCTGATGTCGGCCGCCAGGTCCCCCAAGGTGTTGTTTTGGTTCAATAGCGCGGCCTTTATCTCCTCGTTACTGTTGTAGGCGAGGAGATTTTTGAAGACGATTAAGGGGTTTTTGTTCTTCGCCTCTTCGTATGTAATTTTGGCGTTTTGGCTCAAGCTGGCCTCCACCCTGTCCAGTTCCATTTTGGTGGAGCAGCTGAGGACGACCTTCCCGTCCCTTATCTTCCTCAGCTTCTCCACCTTAATGCCGGTCTTTTTCGCGTCCAGCGCCCTCCTTACGTGGTCCACCACCTCGCCCGAAGTGTCCATTACGTCTTTTGAGGTGATGATGATGGAGTGCGTGGGCTTTTGCTCCCACGTTTGTTTCGGCTTTGGCAGCCTAACAGCATCCGCATATGAAGGGGACACTCCAGACACGAGGCCCTGTATCTGGAGGCCCTCCACCGCTGTTCTCAACTCTCTCATCTCCCTTACGATCTCCTTGTCCAGGTGTTCCGATGTGGTGGTGGCGGGTCTTGTTTCCTCGATTTGGTCTTTTACCTGACAGACGATGGTCTCCGTCTGTTTGACCAATTTCTCAGTGAAAGCATCGAGGGAGCCGTCCATAAAACGCTCGGTCTGTACACCGCTGTCATGCACCATCTGGGTAAACCGCTCGTAGGACTCCTCCAGGTTTTTGGTATGTTCCATTTTTGTGGTGGTATTTATAACCTCCACACCCTCCTCAATTCTCTCTATAAATTCTTCTTCCATTCTTTTGAAGCTATGTCGCTGATCTTCTTCTATTTTTTTGAGTAGTGCCCTGTTGGAATTTACAGACTCCGAAATAGCGTTCAATGTCGCCTCCAGTCTTTTATTTGTTCCCCCGACTTGTTCGGACGGCGGTGGTTGTATCGCCACCTCCGTTGGTCCTTTGACCTTGGGGTCCCCCTCCTTGACCAGCTCATAGAGCCTCCCGATCGCTGCGGCTACGTTAGCTTTAATGTCGCCGCGTATATTTCTAGACTCCGTCAGGAGTGACTTGGCCCTGATCGTTATGGCCTTTGCCTCGGCACTCCTAGAGGCGTAGTGCTTCGCTGCTATTCTGGTTGTAGGTGGCGATCGGGATTGCGTCTCGGATGGTGATTGACGCAATGTTTTCGTCTCATCCAAGGGGGGGGCTGCCTTGGGTTTTGCCGTTTTTCTGGTCTGGGGACCAGGTTGCCTTGTGGTCGGCGAGCTCCTCGGCACTGGTCTGGCGTCCTCACAATCGTCGATATTCAGCCTCATCTTGGAGGGCGGGATCGTCAGCTCCGGGGGTCCGACCATTGCCATCTCCGGGCTCTCGACCCAGGGGGAGTCTTCCACAGCCTTTTTGGCTGGTGTTCTCACTGTGGCCATGGCGTAGGTATTCTGTTCTTGTGCGGAGTGTTGTATAGGGACACTCGGCTTACAAGGTGGTCGTTGTTATTCTTATCTAGGCTGGTCAAGTCTAGTGACGGTTATAACAACGAAAGTAATTTAAATTTAATGGAAACACAAAGTAAGTTTAAATATGAAGTAAAATATAAATGTACAGATTTAATCTATTTTGTGTCGGTCTCTCTGCTCAGCAGTGAGGTCAGACAAGATAGGGGTGTATAGTCCCCGGTCTTATGCTAAAACAAGTCAAAGTACGTAAGTAGGTCAAAGTAAGTCCTAATACTAACTAAAATAAACTAAAACTAACTAAAATAAAAAAAAAAAAAAAAAATTATACAAAATTTCTTGTCCCCTGCTTTGACCCAAATGATTGTTAAATTTCAAATTTAGGCTAACCTATTTCTTTGTAAAGTAGCAAGACGCTACTTTTTGTTCTTAATACTATATAGAATCCTGCACAGCAGGGTTGTCAAGGCACAGGAAATTAAAAGAAAATAAGTTTAAATTAAAAAGTAGAAGTAAAAATGAATTAAAATAAAATAAAATAACTTGAGGGTAGGAACAGTCAGGGCCACTCTACTGGGCGTCCCGAGCCGGTTCAGATGAACCCAAACTCGGGGGGTCCAGGCGCCCTGGGGGCAAAGTTAGAAGTGTAGAAGGTAAGGTAGGGGGGGAGAAAGAAACTGTCGGGGCCAATCGATTGGGTTCCCCGAGCCGATTAAAAAGAGCCCAAACACGGGGGGCCCAGGAGCCCCAAGGACAGAGTTAGGGGGAGGGGGGGTGAGGTAAAAAAGTGGAGGGGAGAGGGGGAGGTTTTCGTGGGGTGGCGTTTGGTGGGGTCGGCGTAAACTGCCGCGGCCAATGTGTTTGTGACCCCCTGGTGGTTCAAATGAGCCTAAACACGGGGGGTCTGAGTGCCCCAGGGACGAGGAAGGGGGAAAGGGAGTGAGGTAAGGTGAGGGGGGAAGCTACTGGGCCTCCCGGGCTGGTCCAAACAAGCCCAAGCTAGGGGGGTCCAGGTGCTCTGGGGACGAAGTTGAGAGTTGGGGGGTGAGGTAGGGGTGGGGGGGAAGGGTATAGACCAGGTCGGTCAGCTGGGCTCCCCGAGCTGATTCTAACGAGTCCAAACTCGGGGGGTCCAGGAGCCCTGAGGGCAAAGTTAGAATAAGGTAAAGGGGGGGAGGGGGGAAGGAAAAAACTGGCCGGGCCAGTCAGCTGGGCTCCCCGAGCCGATTCAGACGAGTCCAAACTCGGGGGGTCCAGGCGCCCCAGGAACGGAGTTAGGGGGGTATGAATTAGAGGGGGTGAGGTTAGGGTGGGGGGGACTGGTGGGTCAGTCTACTGGGCTCCACGAGCTGGCTCGAATGAACCCAAACTCGGTGGTCCAGGAGGCCCAGGAGCAAAGTTTAGGAGGAGGGGGATGAGGTGAGGGGTAGGGGGGGGGAATAAGGGACTGGGGGTCAATCTACTGGGCCCCACGAGCTGGTTCAATTTAGCCCAAACTCGGGGGGTCCAGAGGTCCAGGAACAATTTTAGGAGGGGGGGTGAGGTAAGGGGGGGAGGGGGAGACAAGGGTGTGCCCGGTACTTAGATTAACTTATCCTAACTTATACTAGCTTAAAGCTATAAAAAGTAGCGAAAACGCTACTTTTTGTCTTCCCTATCCGGGAATCGAACCCCTTACAAAAAAAAGAAAAGTATTTTAAAAGACCAAATGAAAGTGAAGCTACTTAAGTTTTTAAACTTTAAATTTTTGTTCGTGAGGTGGAGAAGCAGTATCCCGGAGCGAGGTGGCTAACTCCGGAACGGCTCCACCTAGATTCGGTCCAGTGATAGCAACGGGTAGGTCCCGTTGCGGGGCAGCCTCTCGACACCTCAACTGTCCAATTTGGACCACGGGGGCCGAAGTCAACACAATTGTTATAAGTCCTTTTTTGTTATCAGTTTCGTAATCTGAAATCAGAATCGACCCCTCCCAAAATTTGGTGTAGGGCCCAAATTCTGGTCTCAAACGACGGACGTCACCCAAAAAATGGCTCCTAGGTAGTTAACCCTGACCCAGGTCCACCATCCAGGTAGTTCTGGGCCCCCAAAGTTTTCAATTTTATAAAAATTTCCGTAAATACGGAAATTTTTGCCTAGGTTTTGTTTACCTTTTTGATAGGCTTATAGCTTCGTAATTTGCTGTCCGATTTTGGCAGGGGAGGTTTTAAAGTTCGTGCACTTTAATAAGCTATCAAGCACACACACTAGCTCTAAACACAGGGGTGGTTTTCACCCCTAAAAAATCACTTTACTGGCGAGCGTTCAAATAGTTAAAATAGTTTTTATAGGATTAGTTTTTGGTCTATAACTTTTTATCCATTGTACTCACAGTTCTGGTTCAAGATAATCCTTGTCGTTCTTCTCGTCCCGCACAACACTGCACAACCTAATTGTTCCCTCAGGACCGGGATCAGGGACCTCGTGCTCACGGGGTTCTCACGGGCTCCCGGAAAAAGTGAAATAACCTCCCGGCGGATCGCCCCAAAAATCCGAGAGGGGGCTCAAAAGAAAGAGCTCCCCGAGCCGCACCCTCCCACAGGATAAAAGTGGGGGTCGTAGATCACTTCCGGGAGTTACACTAATTTTAACGTTTACACTAACCTAGAAATTGTTTTTGGTCTATAAAATCCACAAATATGGTCCGATTTTCACAAAAATTTCACATCCGTGTTCGTCACTACACTCCGCGTCTAACTATATGTGTCACTATCACTAAATTACACTAAATCAATGACCCGTCGGTCACTTGATTTTTATGAAAACCGCTGTAACTTCCCCAATTTCCGGTCGAAAAATCTGAGAGGGGGCTCAAAAGATGGGCCTCCCCGAGCCGCACCCTCCCACAGTTCCAAAACCGGGGGTCACAGATCGTTTTCGGAAGTTATGTGTGTTTTTCACTTTTTCCAACCTAAACTTATCACTAAAAATATAGTTTTTGTTCTAGGAAAACCGCGAAAAATTGTCCGATTTCCATGCGGTTTTCACTGTCGTGTAGGCCGTAACTACGCGCAACTTTTGGTGTAAAGCATTTGTCACTTTTTTACAATTTTTACCACTTGTACTATTTTTCGAGTGCGGAGCGGGTTAAAATCGTGACGCTCGCTGTCACGGTTCGCACGGGACTCGGTTAGGTTAGGTTAGGTTAGGTTAGGTTAGGTTAGGTTAGGTTAGGTTAGGTTAGGTTAGGTTAGGTTAGGTTAGGTTAGGTTAGGTTAGGTTAGGTTAGGTTAGGTTAGGTTAGGTTAGGTTAGGTTAGGTTAGGTTAGGTTAGGTTAGGTTAGGTTAGGTTAGGTTAGGTTAGGTTAGGTTAGGTTAGGTTAGGTTAGGTTAGGTTAGGTTAGGTTAGGTTAGGTTAGGTTAGGTTAGGTTAGGTTAGGTTAGGTTAGGTTAGGTTAGGTTAGGTTAGGTTAGGTTAGGTTAGGTTAGGTTAGGTTAGGTTAGGTTAGGTTAGGTTAGGTTAGGTTAGGTTAGGTTAGGTTAGGTTAGGTTAGGTTAGGTTAGGTTAGGTTAGGTTAGGTTAGGTTAGGTTAGGTTAGGTTAGGTTAGGTTAGGTTAGGTTAGGTTAGGTTAGGTTAGGTTAGGTTAGGTTAGGTTAGGTTAGGTTAGGTTAGGTTAGGTTAGGTTAGGTTAGGTTAGGTTAGGTTAGGTTAGGTTAGGTTAGGTTAGGTTAGGTTAGGTTAGGTTAGGTTAGGTTAGGTTAGGTTAGGTTAGGTTAGGTTAGGTTAGGTTAGGTTAGGTTAGGTTAGGTTAGGTTAGGTTAGGTTAGGTTAGGTTAGGTTAGGTTAGGTTAGGTTAGGTTAGGTTAGGTTAGGTTAGGTTAGGTTAGGTTAGGTTAGGTTAGGTTAGGTTAGGTTAGGTTAGGTTAGGTTAGGTTAGGTTAGGTTAGGTTAGGTTAGGTTAGGTTAGGTTAGGTTAGGTTAGGTTAGGTTAGGTTAGGTTAGGTTAGGTTAGGTTAGGTTAGGTTAGGTTAGGTTAGGTTAGGTTAGGTTAGGTTAGGTTAGGTTAGGTTAGGTTAGGTTAGGTTAGGTTAGGTTAGGTTAGGTTAGGTTAGGTTAGGTTAGGTTAGGTTAGGTTAGGTTAGGTTAGGTTAGGTTAGGTTAGGTTAGGTTAGGTTAGGTTAGGTTAGGTTAGGTTAGGTTAGGTTAGGTTAGGTTAGGTTAGGTTAGGTTAGGTTAGGTTAGGTTAGGTTAGGTTAGGTTAGGTTAGGTTAGGTTAGGTTAGGTTAGGTTAGGTTAGGTTAGGTTAGGTTAGGTTAGGTTAGGTTAGGTTAGGTTAGGTTAGGTTAGGTTAGGTTAGGTTAGGTTAGGTTAGGTTAGGTTAGGTTAGGTTAGGTTAGGTTAGGTTAGGTTAGGTTAGGTTAGGTTAGGTTAGGTTAGGTTAGGTTAGGTTAGGTTAGGTTAGGTTAGGTTAGGTTAGGTTAGGTTAGGTTAGGTTAGGTTAGGTTAGGTTAGGTTAGGTTAGGTTAGGTTAGGTTTT